>DWME01000297.1:0-37030 GCA_018244795.1 Parelbella ahira ahira | reverse complement strand
CTCAATATGAGAGGAGACCCATATTCCAACAGTGGAATGACAAATGGGTCGATTATTATTATTATTATTATTATAACATTTATTTATCATAATGAGTCAATATGCATTTATCGTGATAATACAACTTATTAAGTACGTTTGATTTTCGAATATTATAAACATGCAACAATGTTCTCTTGCTATGAGCGATATGGATGAAATGAAAATGTTATCATGGAGGTCTTTTTAGTGTTTTATTTACACTTTGACTATCAATTTAAAATTTGACTGGATCGTGGTTCGTGTGGTCGCAAGCGCGACTACCGATCACAAGCTTCTGGGTTCGAATCCCGGGTCGGAATAGGATTTTTCTAACTTAGATTTTCTAGTAGAAACTTTAAGTAGTGACTCGGAGTCTGGATACGTTTGCGGTGTGGGGCAAAAGGCTCACCAACTAATCCATTGTGGGATGTAAACGTAACTGGTAAAATGTGGGATTGTGCTACACTGCTCTGCCTACCCCTCGGGCACTACAGGCGTAACGTTACGTTTAATTGACACTATTTTAGCCAAAAAATATTATACTTCCACTATTTAAACTAGACAATTTCCAGTTTGTCGTATCTATACAGTCTGTAATAGTAAACAGTTCCATCGTGAAACACACTTAACAATTTATCATTCACTAACCAAATTGTATGGGCGTAACAAAGCTATGTTTAATCACAATTCAACAGCGATAGAATAAGACATGCGCGTAGGTTGATTCGATTTCGATTCGAGCGAGCGGAGCGGCGATATAACGATACATCGATACCAATTGATTAGGGTCGAGATCAAAGATGTGCTTCCGCATGACGGCAGGCAATCGTACTCCTACTGATAGATTAACGATCGGCCAAAGCCGTTGCTTACATCCATATGTCGCTGGCCAACAGCAAACCAGAGTATATAGATAATGTCTAGGTGTAAACACTACACAATTTATATATTTTTGTAATTTCGCCAGCATTGTATGTTATTTTATAGTTATGTAGACTTTTGTCAAATTAAAACGAAGATTTCATAAATTTTTTCATGACGTCGGTAGAGCGACAAATAATATTTCGATGTCCCTACACTTTCGCATTAAAGATACTCGAATTTTTTTAGGGCATTTTTAAAAGTTGATATATCGAATAAAAACTTATTAAATGAAGCAATAAGAGTTTATAATAATATATAATAATTGTGATATATACCAAATTTTTAATAGTACTTATATTGTATGTTATCGTGAATAGCACGTAGAGATATTCAAAGTTACGGCAACATGTACCTATACAATATCCGGCTTCAAAGCAATTTAGCTTAGCTGGAAATTGTCTGTTCAAAAACTAATTAGCAGGATGTCTAAATGTTACTAATTAGTAGCTGAAAGATATTAAGTGTGTGCTGTTGTTTATAACAAACAGTTGATATGTTAACGTCTTACTCCTCGCTCGCTTTGCTACTAAAATATAACACAAAACGGATAGTTGGATAGTTTTAAGATTGCATTTGTTGAAGTCTTGTAACATTCGCCCATAAAATTATTCTAAGATACAACATTCATTTTGTTGTAATTTTTCCTTATATGACAGGAAGATAAAATAATTGGAGCATAGTTATATGTAGTTCTTAGTGTTCATTTTAATACCTATCGCTTAAATAATATGAAACTTATGTAATTAAAAATATTTTATTGAAATATTACTAATTATATTTGACACTTCATTTGTAATGTCCAAATGTAATATAATATATGTAAGGGCGTTATTTGACATATTTATATTAGTTTTACTATATTTATTTCTTACACAATACAAGGTTAGTTAAATTTAAAAAAAAAACGATAATAGCCGGTCTTGGCCAGTATCCTAACCCAACCAATAGGCTGAACGCGTATCAAATCTCGAATAGGGCCGAAGTTTTGCCTAAGATCGTTTAGTCAGAGTTGTTTAGTCTGACGGGTAATTTGTAAGGGCTTATGTGCTAATGAGCCTGCTTACCACACCCTTCGAACTGGAACACAACAAGGTTAATACTGGCTGCTTAACAAGTAGCACAGACGTTGTATGAGTATTCCCTGAACACTGCAATAGCTCTTAGAAAAAATAAATGCGATATAATAATACGTATAACATCTCATCTCTTGCACTGTCAATACATGTCTTTATTTTGACAGTACGATGATGATCTGTGATTGCCATGGTTACTTAGATGTGTATCCCATGTAATTCACTACTATGTTATATTTTTGGTGCATAAATATCTTAAAGCGAAAAAAATCTAAAATAACTCAATTTTAATGGACTTGTAAGAAATAGTGTATTGACACTAATCAGAGAACTCCAAAAATCTGTAAACCTCGTTAGGGACTTTCGGAAAATTTAGTCAATACATGTTAGGGTTCAGATTATAAGTTACCTTAGTTTTAGGGACAAACCTTATATTAAATCTGCACATAAATCACTCAGTGTTACCATTTATTAATTTAATAACGAAAGCTACGAAAATAGTACCTAAATTCGAAATATGGATAGTATGTACATGTACGATAGTAATTGTACTTTACAAAATTAATGTACATCGTTTGGCTCATGTATTGGCAGGCACGTGTCATTTAGCACGCAAATTATAAACAAATTTGATGACCGCAATGAAACTGACTGAAATTAGAACGCGCAACCAACTGTGTCTAATGGGAAATAATGTTATTTGAGTACTTCACCGAATCCAGCAAAATGGATTCGGAAGGCTGAGCCAGAAGCAAAGGCGCCGACTAGGGAGATGTCCAGCGGTGGACGTCCAAAGGATGATGGATGAATGAATGGACGGAATACTTTTTTATATAAATGCACACTAGCACACCTATTATCTAATATCGATAGACACAGACTAAAGATTTCCACTGGATTCTGTTAGTAAACAGCGACATTAGCCAGAATATCTGTAATAAAAGTCATTTGCAATTGCAATTTACAGTTATCTCAGTTGACGATTGCCTAATTGGTGTAATGGTTGTAAGCGCAAGGGTTCCCGGCTTCCCTTACGAGGGAACAGGCGTGATGTTATGTAACTTCTGTTGATATACAATATAATACAATCATTCCATAGTTTGTTTATACATCGCTTGGAATAATAGTAGCTTTGATACATATGGAGTAATACTATAAAATAATGAAATAGTGAAATAAAATGAATATCGTTGTTACAAATTTTCACAAAATAACATTAAGACAATAATATAAAATAATCCGTCAACAACGTGGCACAAAGAGGTAAGCAGCGAAAATAACAAAATCTACATATTACTCATATGAGGTTACGCACGGTTTTAGCGTTTTATTCAGATAGCCACTATCTATATAGTAAAAATGCTAATGTAAGATAGCAGAGTAATCATTGTGATAAAATCGAAATACTCGTGGTATATCTAAATTAGAATTTAAAAAAGATTTCCGCTTCATTGCCAAAGTCTTCAAGTTACCATATTTACTGAAGAATAACGTCAATAACTGGCTGATGGAGAAGTCAGAAAGGTTCGCAACCTTATTTTTAAGAGAGTGACAAATGTAAATGAAACACCTCAGGTCTGTAACGGTAGATATTCGGAACTTGCCACTCTCTGTCTATCCCGTAAGGGACCTGCTGTGACGATAAACACTGAAACCATGAATACCGACACGATATTATCTAATCAAAACTTCTTTCGAACACATTAGCGTTTACCTAACCAAGGCTGCGTAATTATATGGCTAGTAGAAACATTATCTTAATAATTATTACTCTCCTATGACGCCTTATCCCTTACGGGGTCGGCAAAGAGAGCGTGTGTCAAATATCTATATCCTTATAAACCTGATGTTCTTAATTAATTTTCTTAATGAAAATGTAAATTGAAAAAATGGTTGACGCAAGCAGTCCTTCAAAGAAAGCGACGCTCAAAATCAATTACAAGCTTCAGCTTACAATTTTAAAATAAAGAGAAAAACCATCGAGGTACCGCGGTGACCCCGATCCGGAGAACTGCATATTGATGCTTATCGTCAGTATCAGTTGAATACGTAATGCATAGATTCTTGATACGATACTGGTGCATACATAAAAGAAAAAATAAGAAGAAAATACAAAAAACTAACGTTGATATAATTTAAAATAGAACGCAAAATGAGAATCAGTTTACTGTACAATGTATGAATTACGTGATGTGGTAGGAAGGTAGTTGTGCCTTATAAAAAAGAGAAAAGAAGAAATTGGAAAGACTAATATTTATATCAATATAATTGTTCATATACTTAAAGGGATTAATGTATATATAATACCTTATATAAAAATGAATCTTATATAAACGAATTCCAGCCTATCCGTAAAGTTTTTGAGAAATTGATAATTGCACTCAATTCTGTCGTGATCTCTTAAGAACTGTCAGCTCTAAACCTGTAAAAAATTAAGCCCTTGATATCTAAAAACTGTCATCTCTTAAAGCTTTAAGACTTGTCAGCTCGGTATGACGCGTAAACACCGAAGCTAGAACCACGTCACTGATGGACAACTAATAGGTACATTATTTATCTAGAAATCGATGGGAACAGGTAGAAGCACTCAGACATGAGTCCACACCAAAATTCCAATCACTTGAATCACATAAAGATTAACAAACAACAATCCTCTATCGTTCATCGTACTGGCCCAATAGTTTTAATGAAAGTCAAGTCTACTGAATCGATTAGTTACATCTCAACAGATAGCATCAGTATGTAGTTAGTTATCATTGTCCCGTTACCGGTAGTAGAGATTAATGATACGCGCTTCATTGTTTGAAATGTTAGAAAAATCAACTATTGAATCTACGCAGTCCATCAATGACAGTTGAGTCAGAGTCGAGCGAGCATTGTTCGGTTTTTGGGAATCCGCATCCAAGGCATTGTTATGCAAATAACATTGGACGTTTTGTTGCCGATAAAAATGCCTTTTTTGCAAATTGATCAAAGAAATACCTTTTTTACTATTGACAGAAATTAGTTACTTCTCAATCATATTCTAATTTCCCCCCTCTAGTCACTTACTTAAAATTTAAGTACATTAAAATATCACAAAGGAAATAATAGAGTACAATAAAATATCGTTAAACCTTTTTGTCATCCCCTTTGTTTTCTATCCTATGCACTTATTTGTCTATTTTTATTAACTATAAACTGTATATGTTGGTCTGCCTTGGACTGCCTCGTTGATGGAGTGGTTGCAAGCGCGACTGCCGATCGGGAGGTCCTGGGTTCAAATCCCAGGTCGGGTGCTATTAAATTTTTCTAATTTAGAATATCTAGTAGTGCCTCGGAGTCTGAAATTGTGCCTGGTGTATGGCAATAGGCTCACCACCTATTTATTCCATGGGACTTAAACGTAACTGGTTAATCGTGGGAGTGTACTACACTCCTCTGCCTACCCCTTCAGGGATTACGGCCATGATGTTACTTTTTTTATAAACTGTATATGAAACATAATGAAGTTTATAAAAGAGTTATTTTAATTATATATACATGATATTATGTTGACAGCACCTTTTCATAAACACATGTATCTTAATAATAATGTATGGAACCATTTCACTTTCTCGCAGTCCGCATATCTTGTTCATACCGTGAAGACAATATTGTTCCTTATTGTGATGTGTGATCATTAACTTATTTGCGAAACAGTCGAGATTTGAATTATTATTAACGAACATCAACACCGTGAGAACTTCTAATACTTGTGACTATATATCTTGTACTATATGTATATAAATTAATCTCTTGAAACCAGCAGCTGGGTGGGAGGGCGACCGACGTACATAGGTTTAATCAGTTTATACGTAGATATTATGAAAATAGACGATTATGCTATTTTAAGGTTGTTCTATACTAAGGTGGTTCTGTTCTATTGTACTATCTCTAGACACCACTCTCCCTTCGTTCTCCATGAGCTCCCGTCGGTCGCGGCGGAGTGCCGTGAAATCACACCTTAACATACCTAAATGTGTTAAGGCGCTATATAATTTAATCATCACGCGTCATACATTGTAGGATTGTTTACTATAATTATCAATTTAGAAAATTCCAACGGATAAATCCTTATCTATGATGAATTTTACATTCCAGTTGATACATGCTTTTGATATTAATTTCAGTTTATACTTTTCAACTAAATGAAATGACTACATTTAATACAAGTATGACTTGTTTGATTTTCGTTATATTAATTATTTATTATCGATCTTCTATTTTGTAGTAACTCAATCAATGTTCCTTTCGCAGTTCAGTCGCCTTTGATAGGTTTAAATTTTATTTTTTATTATTTTATTTTAACTACTTATAGAATAATTACACATTTTCTCATCATTTGTTTCATTTTAATACACAACGAGTATATAATCTATTTCCCAATAGCGTAAACAAAGACCAAGTATTTCCACCAATTACGGTCCTAGCAAACTTCTTTCGATTCTTCAATTTTTATAAAGATCGTTGATTTAAGTATCGTTTAATTAAATTTCAGAATTGGATATTTGCTGTAGATTACTTTTTAAACTCATTTGACCGATCTAAGAAAACATTTTTCGAACAACTTGGTATTTTAATGAAGTTTTTTCTGTTCGACGACTGGGAGATAAAAAGCAATAAACGACCCGCCTCCCCACAGGATGGTTACAATACAAAAAAGTTTTAAATTATGTCCATGATAAAGCTGACTTTTAATGCACATTTCCTAATATAGGATTATAATAATAACGTAATTTTAAACTTAATTCCGCATATCTCTAACAAAAGTCGTCTACAACTAGGTACGTGTTAAATGATTATTTGCTTTTCACTTAATATGTATTAGTTTAGGCTTACCGAAATATACCTAACGCGTCTGTATTTATCTCATGCTATAAAGTCTTATAAAACGGTCTATACGTAATAGTGCGTTGAGAAATAACTATTTCATAAGACAAATGTTTGTCAAGAAATACTGATTTTTCGACTGAACCGAACGTACACGACGAAATCAGTTGCGACGATAGAAAGCATTTTTCAATCAAACTCTCAAATTATTAGAAAAGTCGCCGTCTGACCGACGCTGGGAGCTCGCAGCGCGGCAGTGTCAACTGCTGGCTGGAAAGTTATAATTCCATAGGAAACTTTATCGACGGTAAAGCTGAAGCGAAAATTTTCTATTGCACTCTTGGATACGACTAAAATGAGCCAATATTGTACGTCCATTATACATTTGTGCAAATATATAAAGTTTAACACAAATATATATTTATTAGGCATTTAAAAAATGAACTCAAATAAGCAATATCAATAATTTATTAATCTCTTAGATATTATTTATCATCAAAAAAATCCTAACATCACGTTTGCAGTTCCCGAAGGGGTAGGCGGAAAAGTGTAGTACACTGCCACGTTTCACCAGTTACGTTTAAGTCCCATGGAATAGGTGGTGAGCCTATTGCCACACACCGGGCACAAATCCAGATTCCGAGTCACTACTAGAAATACCAACTAAAAGTTTCTTTCTTACCACACAGCATCACATCAGCATATTAAAGCGATTAACAAGGTTACTATAGTTACTCGTACAAATATCTGGCAAATAAGGACTTAAACTTAATTACATCACTCGCGAGTAAACAAACACTTTAGACATTATCTATTCCAAATAAGCTTCATACCAATATAATAGTCAATTTTGTTTGAAAATTTGATATGGTATACATATTTAATACTGTAAAAGTCATAGCATGGAATTCTACCTCTCATCGGAGGAGGTGGGGTCTAAAGTTCGAATCCCTGGCGCGTACCTCCAACTTTACGAAGTTAAATACATTATTAGGTTTAAATATCACTTGATATAATAGTGAAGGAAAACATTCCGAGGAAACCTGCACACCCGAAAGTTCATCATAATGTTTTGAAAGGCGAGGGAAGTCTGCCAAACCGCACTTGGGCTAAGTCGTAAATTATGGCGTTGGATCTTCTCGTTATGAGAGGAGACCGGTGTTCAGCTGGAATGATAATAAATGTTAACGAGAAAAAATTCATATTGTTTCACCTCAAGGTTAAAGCCGTCTTTGTTGAAATCACTCGGGTGCTTGGGAGACGCCTACCCTTACCGACACTTGTCTGCACGCCTAGATTTTCTATGCGTTTATGATTTAAAATCCTAGTACTGTAACGTGGAAACTACATATCGCACAAAGAAAGAGTATCATTTTTTAGTAGTAATCTCCGTTGTATCCAAGCACAGTACAATCCATTGACTAAACCAAATGTCAGATAGGTTATAACATGTTGTTAAACCTGTTACGTAATAGTTTCAAATTTATTTAACGATCACCAATATTATCTATGGAAATTATTCCATATAAAAGTGTCATTATAGGACCAATCAAATCACCAAATTAAACAAAAAAACAAGTATTACAATCATTATAAGAAGTTATAAACATACAAATGAAAATAGAAAATATTTCTATAGCGTCATAATCTAAAACAAAATACAAATAGAAGTGAAATAGAAGTTTCACTAAAATCATATGGTCGCTTCTGGTCACTATACATATGTATGTATATCCAAGTACGTCACTCTCAGTAATTATGATGTCTAACTTCCTACCACTTTACATATCAGCATTGTAAATTATATCTAATTAACCCCACTTTAAGCATATTCACATTTTTGTCACAATTAAAAAAAATAATTAGCGCTTACAAATTGTCATAATATCATAGCTATTGAATTCCTAGTAAACGCTAATTAAAAATAATTCTTGTATTCGTATGAAAGTTAAATTCCAAATTCAAAAATATCTCAACAAACGAAACCGCAAGCTAAGAGTAGTTCAATCCAATTACTCGATTATCATGTTAATAATGTAGAATAATCGACAACGGTGGCCACCCCTGAAACCCCCACGGAGAAGCGTATACCCTGCTTAATATTCCATAATTCTCCGATTTTGTGTTATGGATACGAGGGACGATATTACCAACTAATTATTATTATACGTAAACGTTGTTAGTTCAATGTTTACATTGTTCTCCAAAGTTATAAAATTATATAACGCAGACAAAATCTCAAACGGCATACAAACGATATTTCAAAATAAACATTCCCTGTCTCAGATTTTTCACTGTGTACGGGAAACTAAAATGTGTTTTAAAATCTTCATTAATATTTCTCTTAATATTTTACAATCGCTTACGAGAAATAAACTAATTATTATTGCAATCACAAAAGAAATATGTTATTAATCGATTCGACTGTAAAATAATCTACATGAATGTAGGTAGTTTGTAAAAACAATGCACAGCGAACAGTACAGAAGAAAATTGATAGGGGTAGTAGAGTTAATGCTGTTATTGTTAGCTACTATTCTATTCTCTAGTCTATATTTGTAAGTTTCAGTAGCGCAGACACAACTGATAAAATGTACGATCAAATTAAACAGCGTGTACGTATACGTGTTAAGTGCATGTTTTCGTGTGTGCACGCGTCCGTGTGTGCGTGTACGTTACTACGTGTGCATTGTCACATTCGCCTTGCATCGAGTTCTACCATAACATCGCCAAGGTCCTCTATATAATCAACCACTGATTCATTCGTGTGCTCAATGATTAACTAGTCAGTGCTACATACATATATCGCATTGCATACGTATATTTGCATTAAGCTGTTTTTATGAATTCACCTGAGTAAAATTTGAAACACTCCCGGATATCCGCTGCAACTCATCTCTCTCTATGCAATAAATCATATAAATAATTTCAGTATGTAATATTTTAAAAAATTGTCTTTAAAACTATAATACGACCCGTAGTAGAAAAGAAAGTTAGAACAAAAATGCCAAACATTTTTATTCAAAGTTTATTTTCTCATAACTGTGTATATATTTCATGGGTTTCCATCAAACGTCATCTAAACCATTTATGGCTTTCATTTCCATGTTCTAAATTTAATCAAAGACATCAATAACACTTTTGACTGCCTCGTTGATCGAATAGTTGTAAGCACGATTGCCGATCGGGAGGTCCTGGGTCCAATTCCGGATCAGGTACACCACCTATTCCATGGGACGAAAACGTAACTGGTGAAACGTGAGAGTGTACAACACTGTGATGTAACGTTTTTTTTGTTATTATCGTTTTTACAACTTGTACTAATTAGACAAACTCATATTGTTGGTGTGTTCAATACTCCAAAGTAACCCCATACGAGTTTGTATGACTGAGTAGATATACGGGCTAGTGGCAATTCACGTAAAGAAACCTTTATATCGCCCTAAAGGCCTGCCGCATTAAGTATAATGGTAACTGACGAGAAACACTGCTGAGACCGCCATAAGCCACGTGGAAACGATCATAAAAACTTATTAGTAGAGAACAACCAGTCAAGGATAACGCTTACCTTGGTATATCATTTGTAATACAGTAAGTTATGGTTTATCAAAAATTCTCGCTCTTTTTCGTCTTCTTTGGCTTGTTCTCTCATAAATTGCACATTCTGTATAGTTTCTACCTCCTGTAATAATTTTCACTTCATAATTAACTGCTTAATAATAAGCGTACATCAGTTACTCTGGGTTCACACCTTTAAATTCGCACTATTTTGTCTGTCATGATTGTAATGCGTAAATATTACTTGCCAGGATATGTCTCATCATTGCCATATCATTTCAGCCTATTGATGTATCGTAGCTGTAATACTTATTAATTTAGAGATACAAGGCAAGCACACTTACTCGTAAATTGAAATATTCTTTTATCCTAGAAAACATAAAATTATTGATATAATATGCATAATACCGTTTTTACCCTTTTATCATTCCACTGCTGGAACACGGGTCTCCTCTCATAATGAGAACGTTAAGGCCGTAGTCTGCCACGCTGGCCAAACGCGAATTGGCGGACTTCGCACGCCTTAGAGATTTTTTTTCATAAGCTCCTAATGTGTGCAAGTGCAAAATAAGGTTTGATTTAAAAAAGTTTATGAATATCATAAAGTAATTTGTCATACAATATTGGCTTTACACAAATGAGAAACCAGCCTTAGACGTGTGCTCTTAGAGCACTATTACGCCGCTCGTTTCAGCAAAATTTAATAGAAACTTAGTTTATGACACCATTATTCCGTATTAATTTCAATTATACTACAAAAGGACTCGTATCAAATTGTTATAAAACAAATTTATGTCGCTGCGAAGTGCTGAAAGCTATTGCAATATCTATTAATTTGATAGTCAAGTACATTTTGCAATTATGAAATTGACATTGTTTATGCACACGCAAACCCTTTAGAGCTGATTCCCAAACGGTAATGTCTCTTTTAAGGTGAGTAGGGGTAAGACAAAAGGGGGAGAGTAAAAGAATCATTTACAGAGCCTAAAATCTGAAAAATAACTGATTGTCCGATTGCTTGAAAGTAATATGTACTCATATTAATGAATGGTTTTCACCTATATGCACTCATACATTCCAATTGCACGTAATTCCTAACTGACGTCAGTTACAATACGTCGCTACCCAGATTGATAACGCGCTTCCTGTTTCAACGCGCCCATACACGTCTGTAAATAGATAACCGCTCGTCCAACGAGGCAGTCATAAGTCACAAGTCACAATTAGATAACTACATACTAGATTACAATATAAAAGTACAACTAGATATCAACAAATTTATATATATTCCTGCGATACGGAATTGTTTATTAGATAATCGTCACTATTATCGTTATCAGCCGGTTAGTAGGTACTGGACATAAACCGCCCTGAGAGACTCCTGCCCTTAATACCTAGGCTGGACATATGGGTTGGGGATCGCAGAGCACAGCTCTTCCTCGCCTACGCTTGCAGGCTGCAACATACTGCGATATGTGGTCTTAAATAATAATATTTCGTAAATAAACCAGTGTAAGCAATTACCTTGAAGGGACTACAATGGAAATGAAGACAAAATTGAATGAAATATGAATTGTCTTGAAGTAATACTATGTACATAAAAGTGGTATTTGAGAATATCCCGTTGGCGCCGTTGCTAATGGACATATGTAACTGCTGTGCCGGAGTTCGTGAATTCGATTTTTAGCGGAGGCAAACATTGTGTCGGATTATAATCATGATATATACAAATATGTATATGTCCTTATACATATGTACACATGTAGTATTCAGCCACTGGCTATGTTTACTTTTCAAATAGCCTTGTGCGGAGATGACTCAGCCATTTATTAAGTTTTTTGAACTTAGAAGTATCAATTCTTGTGGGTTCTGACTGAACTGAAACACTTTTGCATACATCACTTCAGTGAAACTGAACTTCAGGACGGAGTTTATAGCAAATGTTTGTGTTAAAAAGTTAACAGTTGAAGTCTCCTAATGTTTAATACTCGTAGGATGTAAGCTCGACTTTCCAAAGAACTTTTCAAAAACAAGATAGATAACAAAGGTATTCCTTTTATTTAGCTCTAAGTAAATCCACTGAATTCTTTAAAGACCGTCTTCAGAAAAAAGTCTTTTGTTTGCTTTTCATTTAATTATCTTTTCAATCTCAATAATTTAACGAGTACCTACGTTTATTAAAACGGAAAATAAGATTTTATTCATTCCAAGATCATTTTATAAGAATTTCTCAAAGCATTAACGATTGCCTACATCATATCGGCGAACGTAATAAGTGTCACCGCGTAATATACGTCTACTGAAATAAAAGCGTGGATACTCATTTGATATGTAGATTTTTCTAATTCACTTCGCGCGGAGGGTACAGTGAAGTATGAAATTGTATTTTATTTTAACGTCATACCCGTAAATCTCCTCACATAAGCCATAAAATGAAAAAGAAGCCTTCATTCACGAGTAGGTATGTGAAGATAAATATTGCACATAAATTTCACATTTTCCACAGCATCAGACTGTGCGCATCTACTTTACGGTCAGCTATTGCATCTCACCACAGCGTGCGATAAAAACCATTTTGAATCTTATGTTAAAGGCATAAGACCTATAAATTAGCCTTCATTAATGATAATAAAGTAGCCACATTTTATAACACTTTAAAATCTCTTGCTTTGCAAAGTTATTTAATACAACAAATTCTATTTGTTAAATATTTGTAATATGACATGTATTTTTAAACAGTTAACGCATATTCGTAACAACAGCTTAATATTTCTAGGCGTGCGCGCTCCATCTTAGGACGCATATTGCATCTTTCCACCTGAGGAGATCGCGGCCAAACGTTACGTTTCTTCAATGGGACACAAACAGCTTTATAATGGAACCAGTGGAATGTATATGTAATAAATGAAAAGATAAATAAGCACTGGATTACCTAAAGTTAAAATCAAGATTTTAAAATACACCGCATTCTTTGGTTTCGCCGTGGGCATGTCTAGTTCCAACGATGGGAAAGTACAATGTTTTGCTAATGACGGTGCGGATGATGAGTTTTCAAACTTTGTTGTGATAAAAATGTACGATCTTGGGCTAATTATTAACGACAGTAAAATACAAACAGCTTATAACTCTCCGACCGATAATCGAAGCCAAGACCCTTTCTTATTGACTGACATTTTGAACTATGTGCCACATGGAGCATCGAAACTTTGTAATACTGTCTATACTCTACATTGTTATACTTGATCTTATAATATTATGACTAGTGCTGTATTATTAATAAAGCTTTCAGATGTAAATCGACTCAAATATAATATCTAACGTTAACAAAATATTCATGATAATAATAAGATTATAATATTTAACTCAATTCACTTTCATACATGACTTATTAGTTAAAAATTTAATTTCTCATTCATAATTAACATCAATTTACATCGGGTTTGTATCGACAAGAATCATCTACCTCATAATAACATACGAGTCAAAATATAATGTCTATTGAATAATACATATAAAGGAACTGGAATTCGGGCAGGCTCGGAATTATCAGCTGAAGGATCCCTTTAAATTGAACACACGTATAAAGCTCACATACTGAGGTAGATTGAAAATAATCCAAGTAGAAAATTAATCCTTGATTACGTCCCACTCACGCTCCGAATTGAAGAAGACGTTGATGCTGTGTCTATGGAAGCGTTTTAATACAATGATTTAATTTTAAATCGGTCCGTTGGTTGTAGGTTCGACTCCCACCTAGAAGAAATATTTGTGTGATGCGCTCGAATATATTTTCCTTTATTATCTATTACTATATTCCTATATTACATGTGCATAAGTATCAGTGTCATTTATTATTTTTAAGCATATCTTCTATATAAAACAAAGGCTACTCCGCAGATTTCAATTTAATTTACTTATTAGAAACTTGGTCTTTATATTTGAAAAACATATTACGTTATCTACACTTAATTTTAAGTTATTAAAGTTTTGAGAAACTGCCAATGATGGAATTTTTTAAATAATTAACAAGGTTTATTCAATATTTTATATGTCGTCTTCTCCATGCATACAATATATTGTTAACGTCTTAAGCGACGCAGATGAACTCACGATTAGCAGCTCGTAAATCCTATAAGGAAATATGAATATTTTCTCTCTTTGGAATAACCCAAAATGTCAAAACATTGGTTTATGCATTAGTAATCAGTAATGTATAATGAAACCGAGAGTGTAACCTAAAGGTTAGAATTGTTACGGTCCAGTACTCTAACGTCACTACGTTATTAAAGTATGTTTTATACTACCGACTATGATACGTTATGACTATTATATCGTACATATATTATATATTGAAACTGTCGCATCTATTACACATACATCTTTGCCAACTTCCTCACACTTACATAAAGATGAAAAGACGATACATTTCACCCTCCACGTAAAATCCCTTTTGCTATTTCAAGTTAAGAATCTTTAAATACACAAATACCTTTGCCCTCATACCGAACTTAATACACTAAGAAACAAAAATTACACGGTTGAATAAATGAAGATGTTTTCTTTCTTAATTAATTTGGTATTTCAAAATCTTTGAGTTGAATGTTTCATTTTATAGAGTAACGAAAAGAAGAAATGGGTTGGCAGATGTTTGATGATTACCTAAGAAATATACGATATTTTATACTTAAATAGAACTCATCTATGTTCTAATTACTATCTCATCTATGTAATAATTTTAAAGGATTAATGGTCTCTGTATAAATTTGTTCCACAGTACCCAAATAAAGCTTCAAATTCCGACAATGAACTAGCATTGC
This sequence comes from Parelbella ahira ahira, assembly GCA_018244795.1. Classification (NCBI taxonomy): domain Eukaryota; kingdom Metazoa; phylum Arthropoda; class Insecta; order Lepidoptera; family Hesperiidae; genus Parelbella; species Parelbella ahira. The sequence goes on along the minus strand of DWME01000297.1, from coordinate 21,786 downwards.
GGAGACTTTGTATTGTTTACTTTTTATTTCATTTAACTTTAAGTATGTACTTACTCTGGTTCAACGCCTTAAACGTCTTAAGGTACAAGGGCGGACTTAAGACCTAATAATGGTACCTGTAACAAACAGCTCCAGATCTTGATAAGAACGTATTATTCCCAGTAATAATTAAATACATTTATGTCTGTAGAAATACTTACGTTTGTAACTGACAAGGGAAAATAGTATCAGAAGCGTTATCCAGAAACTTCTCTGAAATGAGATAAACTTAATAATGTGCCATTGCCAGCCAGCGTGGAAATTAATACCTTTAATATTATATGCATTTCAGTTTTTAGTTTCAAATCGTAGAACAATAATAAAAATCAATCCATCGATCAATTTGATACACAAAGTGTTACCATAGATGTGTTATAAATCGAGTAGGGAGACATACGGCTGCCTGTAAACAGCAACGTCCGACGGATAGAAAGAGAGAAACGATCGTGATACCCTATCTCTCTCTCATTACTGACTCATGACAAAGAGACAGAGAGATAGGATGCCACATTTACTTTCACTTTTTTCGATGGTTACATTTTAGGTTGGCACCCCTACTCTAAGTATAATAACTGTAGGTACGAGTGTTACTTGGACACGGATGACGTTGACTGACAGCTGATTGAGTGATAAGCAAGCTGACAGTTCTAGCAACCTTAGCGGTTTCTAGATATAAAGTCACTTTAAGCGTTTATTCAATTAAATAAAATGTTAATTAATAACCCTCTTGTTATAAATATTGTTGTTATAACTGAACATTTCATTTAAAGTTAATTTTGTTATAACAATAAAAACAAATGAAAAATAACGAACATTTTAATGTTTTTATATACATTTTCCTTGTAAGATTATGCTTATTATTATGTTTTCATATTATGTTATAACTTAAGTATTACATCCATAACAGTGTAACATCAGATACTATAGAATATTGGAGCAGTTTTGATAAAACTCAACTTTATTGATAAACGGTCAGTAACATATGTTCACACTGAGGTTACCATTACATCAAGAGATATGTAAACTTTGAGGACGTGGAATTTGGGTGAAAATAAATTTAACAGCCCACTGGCCTTATTCGTATGTCGAATGAAATATCAATAGAGCCACGTGGCAAGTTATATTTTCGTTAAGGGTCCCCTAACTAAAAGATCAATTTCGCGCTTGGACAAGTTTAATGTAAACTTAAGTGCCTAGGGGACTCACCACCAAATGAAAATGGTCCCTGTTGCTTAACAAGTGTTATTGAATTTTACAGTATCTTCTAAGGAATCTCGAAGGAAGTTTTCTGCTATTGACTTGATTAAGGACTGGTTTCTGCGTTGTATTTGTCCAATGCTTGCAGCATATTTATTCTTACGCATTAGACAGAGAGCATGGCGTGCCAAATACCTCTGTCTTTATTCCTTGACGTGCTAGTTTCGAATTCATCACTCTTTCCATTCACGCACGCCGGTTCCGCAGACTTCAGACTCTTCCATCAGCAGATATCTAATCTATTTGGTGAAAATTGGTGTGTTTAAATTTCCCACTGCAACTGCTTTCATCCAAATTCACATTCTATATCTAATTTTTTATTTCTACTCCGTAAGGGAGGCTTGACGACATAAAAAAATAATAATGTGATAATAATAATTTTAATTCTCAGACTGTCATTGAGTCACATTATGCGTGCACTATGTATTTTATAGATTCCACAATGTCATCATACCATCATGATATGAAGCAAAAGAACAAGATTACGACCTTTCCACCCACCGTCTTATGAAGTAACAATATGAGCGCGTATGAGGCACTACGATCGTTTCTACGAAGGATAAACCGAATAAAACGATGTTCGGAAGAGATAACAGAGTTTAAACATGCGTACACAGCAGTAAACTCCGCACTCAGCTCGGCGACGGAATGGAAAACTTCGATCGAAAACCGCACGTAGTAAGAAACGCGGTTACTTGAGAAAAGTTTCCCGTGAATACTAACTTTCATGAATTTTATCCTATACTTGAAAATTTTTGCGGAATCGCTCGTCAAATATGTTATAATAAAATTTGTAAATCTGTAAAGTATTTCTGTAAAGTAACAGAATAATTGAATCCCTCGTTGGTCGAGTGGTTTGCATGCGCAACTGCCGATCGGGTTCAAATCCCAGGTTGGGTACTATTGGATATTTCTAATTTAGAATTTCTAGTAGTGAATCGGAGTCTCGAATTGTGCCCGGTGTATGGCAGTAGGCTCACAACCTATCCCATGGGACTTAAACGTAACTGCTGAAACGTGGAAGTGTACTACAATCCTCTGGATATCCCTTCGGGGATTATAGGCGTGATGTCACGTTTACGTTATATATAAATATATATAATTATGTATAAAAGTAATCATAACAATAATTATTATTATTAACATATCGTCCCGCCAAACAGTATTACTGTTCAATTAATTATTTAACGACTATTATTACTATTTAATAATTAAATAGTAGAACAGACAGACGTTACAGTTCTGATAAGATAGAGATACACACGAAGATGCTGCAAGCAGGGTTCAAGCCAGACAAGTTGAGAACATTCAGTGTGTTTGAACGGAGGTACTCGCGAGATGGATTTTGATTGATTTTATCTGCGAACACTCATGTTTGTGCTCGCTGAAACTTGTTGTGTTGTCTGACACTATCAATTTAACACACGGCTTTATTGTGCAGTACAATTATAAGAAAAAAGTACCTAATAAAAATTGGTATAAGCTGAATGCGCGCAAGTCGAAGACAGGGCGCTATGTCGCTCATCAGGGGTGGCCTGGCTCCAACAGTGAACTGAGATTGGTTGGTACTAATTATTCGTTTCGCTTCTGCCTTAGTGAGAATAGAGCCTAAGATTTTAAGCCATCGCATTATTAGAGACAATTACATATGTGTGCAACAGTGAAACAATAAAAGGATTGACCATTTATGTATTAATATCTGAAGCAAAAACTTTGTACCCCTTTTTATGAAAATTGCTCATACGGAGAATTTGGCACACTTATTGTCTGGTCAGGTCTGGTTCGGTTGTAGGTACCTATAACAGACATAAATATGTTTTATCGTTTCATGTTTGTCTATTTAAAAATAGAAAAAGAAATACCATAAAACACAAATGTTAACGTAAAACGTAAACTTAATGACAATAGTATATCTTAACAGGACAATGAAAACTTATAGATTGATTGAAACTAGATTAAGATTTTACTTTAGATAAATAATAATTCGTACAGGTCCAAACAGATTAACATAAAATCACGCCGACGGCTTATAACATTATCTCTACTATTATTTTTTTATATCGTCACGACAGGTATCTCTTACGTATTACGCAGAGTGCACTATAGGTACAGACCTGACGTGATTCTTCTACATTTCTCAATCTCACATGCACGGACCGACTTCGGAGTCTTCTCACTCCTCCGCCAGACAGTATCATTATCATAGATTATTTAAAGAACAGTAAAACAAGTTATAATAGTAAAGATAAGGAATAATAAAAATTAGATTATTAATGAATATCTGTCACGTACAATGATACTTGTGTTACAGATATGCACGTAAATATATGTCATACCTTTATTATTAATTGGCCGGTGCCACTTTAAAATAGCTGTTATCGTCACAGCAACAAACTACTTAACACTGAAACTACTTGTAAATGAGAACGCATAAAATTTAATATACAAACTCCAGGGGAACCCTTTCCGTGAATACACGAACTAGTAACGACCAGCTCGCCAATAAAGAGCGTAGGTAAAATTGTGACAGAAAACAAAGGTCGTTCAACCCTCTGTGAGGGATAAATGGTAGGTGGTATTTTCTCACGTATTTCGGACGCAAAGCACAGGTACTCTGGTTTTATGTTCGAGACCATTGGATATTGTACACATATATGTATATAAGTTTGTATTGTATTTTAACACGCACTAGGGAATTATATGAATCCAACGTAAAGGACGTGTATACATATAATCTGTTTAAGACTTCGGTTCTTACTGCATAGTGCTCCGACATCACATTTACATAAGTTCAGTGACTTCAGTGGATGTGAGAGTATAACCTAACCTAATCCTAACCCAATCTAGCTTAACACCGTTTCGGACCTTTGTGTCATAATTGCAACATTTGTTACTTTCATTATAACAGAAATGTACACAAAATAACACAACAAATATATGAAAACAGTATCTGCTCTAACATGAATATAAATTATTGAATGAATTATCCGAATAGATACAAATTTGTTTCATTGGAAACACTGAACAGGTGTGGGGAGCGGAACGCTATTTGTCCACGGCGGGTAAACTTCTCCTCGTAACCCTAAAACATAATTGGATTTGATTCCATTAGCGGACTCCAAATGGGACCCTTTAATTGTGCTGACCAACGGCGGTTCATTAAGGACGGACCTCGGCCGTTTTTGAGGTACAACGGCACAAAACATCGTCTAATACGAACATGCCGTCATAATTTGTAAATACTTTACACGATAGTATATAAAAATTAAACTGTGTATTGGTCAAATAGATTGGTACTTACAAAGATGTATTCGTAGTAAGAAACAAAAGGACGAAGAAAGACAAAGAGACAGAAAAAACGACGTAATTATGTCCACAGAAACTACAGCAAGGCTACACAGAAATTATAAAAAATTAAAAAAAAAGCTTTACAATTATCATATACAAAATATCGTTATAAATTTGATAAGGAAACAAACTGTTAAAAAGACAACTAGCAGAAGCACTCTTGACTCAAACTAACATTCAAAACGAACGCAATGTACTTTCTATCAGGACAATACTAATGTCAAGGTGTTAGAATTATGTTAAACATTGTCACTTCTAGTTTAGTGAAGAAACTAAAGACTGTTAAACAAACGCTCCTAACTAAAAGCGCTTCATTTTACGCCGGAACTCAGCCACAGCCAAGGTACGATAGGGTAGATATACTTATATATATGAACGCAAATAATGTGACTGTGGAGCTAATGTGATGGACCTTCATTTCTCGAGCATAAAAACGTCGGGTCGAGACATACTCTTGTTTCGCGCTGATTTATTTCATAGAGTGTATTTTGTCCGTAACATAAAATTGTACATTGTAGCGTATTTCTTGTGTACAAAAACAGCACAATGCGCAAATTGGGTACAGTAACTGTTAGGTACCGCTTGTGAATATCTGACCACATATTACATTACAATAATATGCTTTGTATGTAATACAATGTAGTGTGTGTGTGTGTGTGTGTTGGTGTGTGACTTCGAGACACAAATACCCAAATGAGTAACTGAAATCTTCAAATAGACTGGCACTAATTCAATTATTTTATGTAAATATTTTTTTTGGACATTTGATTTCTATAACTATGCATTTCATTATACATTTATATAGAAATACACGCCAATATTAGCCAATATCTCAATTCCAAATTGTTTGGTCTTTAATAAAAGACTCTATGTTTAGAACAAAAACTAAATATTTTGAGTTCATAAATTCCATTTCTTAATTTTCCCAGTATGCAAACCCTTTTAAACTTTACTACCTACCAATTGTTAATAATTGCCAGTACACAAAACTAGACCAATATCTATATTTGTACTGTAAAAAATACTTTGTACTGTAAAAAATACAGAAAAATTGCATTTTTATATGAATCGATAACACCTGGTCTTCAAATCTAACGAAGGTGATGTTTTGTCTAGATAACTATCCAAGCAATAATGTTTCAACATGAATTAAACTTATGCCAAGAAAAAGAACTCGAAAATGTACCTTCTTGCTTATCTTTTTCTTAAAAAACTAGGAACCGACATCGTTAACATAATACATTTACATATATATTTTATACTCTCCTTTTTATTTAAAATATCTATCTAACAATTCCTGCACAAAAAAGTTTGGTATGAAGCCAAGAACTATTTAAACGATGAAAGACATGATTAAATAATAAAAAAATCCAGACAAAACCTAATACTGTAACAGTTATAAAACTGGCTTTGACAGCGGACGACAGCGGGCAGCAGTGATACACTTAATAAGCCGGCCCGTGTACTCATTATCAAACTGAAGACACGGTAACATAACAATTTTCTTTCATTATTCTAGAAGAGTACTGTGAATTGCTTTCAACTTTTTTGTCCCAAACTACCGTAGCTCGAGGGGCGCTCAATACCGATGATAAAATAGAGACATGGATAATGGATGAATGAGTGAGCACATGCATGAAAGAATGAATGAGTGAATAATTGAATCTATGAATAACCGAACAATTGAATAAACAGGGTAATTTAAAAGTGAATGAAGGAAGGAACGAGTTAATAAAATGTAGGAATGAATGAATTATTGGAATTAGAACAACATTATCTTATTACGTTACCTTATGTGTTATTATTATTACGCATCTTCAATAAAACTATTTGTTTTCGAACGATCCGATCTAAAGTGTGTTAAGTATAGGATGAACCAATACGTTTTCTAATTAAATGTCACAAAAACCTTAAAATGCTGGAAACTTTAAAAATGGATTGGAGCTAGAAAATTCGCTGCCTCCACTGCCTTAAAACCGAGCTCAGCCTAAGAAGCTTAACTCCATTAATTACGTGCAAAATGGTTGATCTTAAATATGCATACCACACTAAGCTACATTTCAGTTGCTCTGTCGAACTCGACTCAAACGTAAATCAAGAGTATGAAATGTTGAATTTGCTTATAAAGAATCAATATCACGAGCATTATTTTCAATTTGCCGCTGGAGCAGACGTGTTCTGGAGTGGAGACCGCGACTTGGCAAACGTAGCGTAGGACGCTCTCCAGCTAGGTGGAGAGACGATATACACAAAGTGGCTGGCAGTGGTTGGATGCGAAGAGCTGAAGATCGAGCTCAGTGGCTTGCCATTGGTGAGGCCTATGTCCAGCAGTGAACGGGAGTAGGCTGATAATGATGATGAATGATAGCAAATAAAGTTAAAATTAAATTACTGGAGTCACATTAGGCCAGATCGTAATTGTAATGTTTAGTTGTCTACTTGTATCAATAAAACACAGTTTGACTAGTGTAATTACGTGATAATAATGTAAACGGAACATCGAGCATGTACTCGTATGGATTAGGATATCTTATTACAAAAAATAAAAATAAAATCTGTTTGTTGTAGATTTTCAATTGCATGTTGTCACAATAATAAATGTTGATAAACTCAAATTGACTTTGTTAGAAATAATTCGTCAACATCTCATTTTCCCTTGAGCATTAAATTTTTTTTATTTATGTTTATTAAACGAAGTAACCAAAATTTATTTTAAAAATCTGCATGAATCAAGTACAAGAACAAAGACTAAAATGCTCATGTAAATGTCAAAAACCTACAACAAACAAAGCAAAACTGACAGTCTTCATTATTGGCAGCTTTCATCGGCACAGTCCTATTCCAAATTTTTTTAAAAATCTAATGTCATATTTATTCTATACATTGATGTATTTGTTATTGTATTATATCCTAATAACAGAAATAATTTCCAAGAAATCTTGTGCGTCTTCCTAAATTTTTGGCGAAAGGTAATTTGTTTGTCTCTGTCTAATGTATTCCATTGTTTTGTTCGTTTGTTCTTAAGAAAAATAGACGCATCATCTGATTGTTATGAGTGATGGACATCTGGCTCGTTACGAGTATCTGCACTCGTTTCCCGCCATAAACATAACATAACACAGTCTGTAAAAAGAACTGAATGCATCGTCATTACCGGGAAATTTTCAATAGGGGCATGTTTATTTTCTGTGGTAAAAACAGATAAAGTAAACACAGAGCTAAGTTTTTACTTTCTCTAACGTAGTAGCAGTATAGTATCAATGTTTATAATAATACATGGAGCACAGAACTCTATTTTATTAAGTGCTTGTCCAAACTAACGCAGTTTTGTATTTATTTAGAAATTGAACGATGGATTTGCACAAAAATCACGTACACCTATGTCGGGTAGGACTTATTGTAATAAAAAATATAATTATATATTGAACGCAGCATTATTTTATTGAATTATCCCTTTTTAAAATAAATAATGTAGTACCTCGGTAGCCTATCCAAATAGGCATATTAAAGTCAGCCCTTTGAATCCCAAAAATATCCAAAACGGTTGCAGATTTAAATATAAAAATGTGAATCAAAATAACGCAGCTAGACTTAGCATTTGATATCATTTATTACCTAACTTCTGAAAGTTAGTTGCGATTTATTTCAATTCATATCAATAACGTGTGTTTTATTTTATCTCTGTAAGTGTAAAGTTGGGATGTGTTATGAAATTATGTAACGCATTCTGCAGCTGAGTGCATAAAACAGATATTTAGGAAGAACGCGGAAATCGAAGTGTGCCACGCCGCCTCTTCAGCGTTTCCAGATAAAGTCCTGTTACCGTTTCAACATTCGTATTTATAGATGCTTTTGAAATATTTGCTTTTTGCCAATTGTGTCAGGAAGTACATATTTTATTACCTCCATCTACAACATGCTTTCAGAATAGAATTTATGGGTGAGTTTGTTTGTAAGAACAAAAATACATACGTAGGTACATTATATTCTACGAGAATAGTATCTACTTACCTTATTGTTTTGAAACGGATACCTGTTTGTAGAGACTTTGTACATTGTTATTTTGTTCTATTTAATAAACGTAGAGATGTTGAAATAGGCAAACGTGTGTAGTTAGTGGCGGCACAATAAGCAAACAAAACCAGGTAAAACAATAAAAGAAGGATAGAAATTAAAATTCAGTAAAATAATGTAAACACTAATTTTATACGTTTCAAGCATTCGACATGGGAATAGATTTCTCTCACCCAACTCCTGTTCTGAGAATTCTTCAGTCTCCGTTGCATTCGATGGGATTCCTGTGGAAGTGCTGGGACTGTCTCCACCTGTAGAACGGACTTAATATGATCTTGCCCTTTGGAGGGCATCAAAATAATTTTTGATATTATAAGATAGATATACACTCAAATAGTTATGAATTGTGTTTAGCCAAACATTTTAGTGCAATATATCAGTTTTAAAAATTATATGAAATTCATTTTAAAAGTAACTAGAATTATTCTTTGAAGTATTCAAGAAGAGTATGTTAAGTAAATAACTAAAAGAAACGTGAATACTTACAATGTGAAGTAGACAGTAATTTCTAACTTTTAGGAGTTACAAGTAGCTGGCATTAGTTTTCTTTACTTATTGCAGTAACTACTTAACATAAAAGACAGTGTTTATATTTATATGTATGAGTAACACGAACTTATACGAATAATAGATATAATTTGTTCCTCTGACTAATCTTACGTGAAAAACATGTTTCTGTTGAATATAAATTGAACAGGCATAAAATTCGTTAAATCACCGTAAAACAAAATGCCCAACAGACCAATGCCAAAGTCTGAATGGATAAAAATACGTGACGTTTGAAGTCCGGCCAAATAAATCGACGATCATAGTAACTTTCGATTGGCTTAGTCACGGAGCGAAGATACAGACTGGCATCGATTCCTCATACGTGACGAACTGCTGACAATGATGATGGACACGATGTGTCATAAACCGTTTATTTATCCCATCCATCGATAATAGAATACTACTACTAATAGGACGTTTCCTTGAATTTTTTCTTAATTGAATCAACGTACAAATATCTGAAGAATAAAGATTTTAAAAATATTTCGAAAAATACCAATCTCAATAAATGACTCCTCTGTGTAATTACGTACTTAATTAGTTTCAAAATAGAATGTTTAGGTATTATTAGCAGTGATCGAACGATTTCTTAAAAGCTTCGAATATAATTTATACGATCAATTGCGTACAGGTGAGTGGCTAGCGAATGATTGGCCTGTATCCAGATATACAACAGTGCCGATCACATCACGCACCCACGCGTTTAACCACACTACAACACAAACAAATTTGCGTAGTAATTTCAATATGTTCTTAGCTCGTAATTTATTTGCTAAATAATGAAAGTATATTTATCATGCTTTGATGGCGAGCTTATACGTTTTGTACATGAGCAGTTAAATGAATTAAATATTACTTGTCTGTATCTTCACGTACCGTCACTTTATGATGTAATATAAGTGTTGACATTTTACTTTTGTAGGCTAACATGTTAAGATAGGCTAACATGTTAAGAGAAGAAATAACTTTCTTACTCATTTATTGTAAAAAGTTGTTGGGATTTTTTTTTAATACCTACCTCTCTTCGAAGCACTTCGGCATGCCAATGCTTCGACCAGAAGACGTTGGTTCACACCGCATAAATTCGCCGTTAACTTTTCACATTTCCGGTGACAATTAACATCACAGTCTAAAACAAATAACGGCATATTGCGCGGCGAAAGGAAAGGACTTCTTTAAAATGCGAACCTATTGACATTAAATTGCTCAAAGCCGTGCAAAAGCCTGCGTGCAAATTAAGGAATCTCCGCCAAATCTATATACAAGTTAGTCGAGTTATTGCTCTTTGGGTGTATTAATAGTTTGTTTTCTGTAGTGTGATAAAAATGTGGTCCTGTGTTGTATTGACCGTCATGAAAGAACATCTTTACCTTTTTTTACGAAAACGAATCCGGCAGGTGAAGTAGGCGCTGAGGAGTCAAAACCGGAGTCGTTTGAACCAGTTGAAGTCCTACCGTCGGCATTATTTTCACATTCATAAAATTCACCGGAACTTTCACTTGATTCTGATTCTTCAGTTTCTTCTTCATCAGAAGACTCTTCTTCAGATGAGGTATCTGAAGAGCTAGATGAGCGAATGACTTGTGGGTTTCTCTTTTGAAGGGGACGAGGAGTTGCAATTAAAACCTTCGAAGCTAATTGTTGCTTAACAGGTTTCTTTGGTGCGGGCAATAATCCACTTGGTGCGGTTTGCATTGCCTGGGGTTCTTCTGTTTTTATGACTTGTTCGGACTTAGTCTCTTCTGCCACTTTAGTAATATTTAGCGAGAGATCTTGAGTGCCGTTGATTGGAATGGTTGCAAGTTCTTTACATGCGTCTAATTGTACCTTGGATGGATCAACTTGAACCTTGGACGCATCTACCTTAACCTTAGATGCATCTACTTGTACCTTTGATCCACCTGCCTTTACCTTGGATGCATCTACTTGTACCTTTGATTCATCTATCTCTACCTTAGATGCATCTACTTGTACCTTTGACCCATCAGCCTTTACCTTGGATGCATCTACTTGTACCTTTGATTCATCTATCTCTACCTTAGATGAATCTACTTGTACCTTTGATCCATCTACCTGTGCCTTCGATGCATTTACTTGTACCTTTGATCCATCGGCCTTTACCTTGGATGCATCTACTTGTAACTTTGATTCATCTACCTCTGCCTTGGATGCATCTACTTGTACCTTTAAACCATCTACCTGTGCCTTCGATACGTTTACTTGTACCTTTGATCCATCGGCCTTTACCTTTGATGCATCTACTTGTACCTTTGATTCATCTATCTGTATCTTGGATGCATTTACTTTTGTCTTGTCTGCAACTAGTGGAGTTAATGCTTTATCACAGACTTCTTTACCAACTGCTTTATTGTTTTCTATACTCTTGTTTGCTACCTTTTTGTCCGACTTTTTCTTTATATCAACTTTCTTTGGAGATTTTTGTATTTTCATTAAATTTTGTTCTTGGGCTTTTTGGAATGTAGGCAAAGATGTATCTGTTTTATATATTTCAATGTTTTGTTCAACTTTATTAGCTTTTTCTGACTCTAATTTTGGTTGAGTATAATTGGGTTCGTGACAAACAACATCATTTTCATTAAATTTACTTACTGGTTTTGTTTCATTACTGTTTGAAAACAAATTGTTTGTAGATTGAGATGTTACCTGTGTCTTTTGATTACCTGTATTATCGTTTTCTTTAAGAATCATTGTTTTAATATGAGGTTCCTCGTCTCGCGCCTCTAATGATTTTTTGTTACTTTTAGATGATTCCGTGACATTTACAATACTCACGTTTTCTTTTTTCAAGACAGTTTCTGCCGGTGGTACTTTTGTAACTGGTTCTTTTGAATCTGAACCCTTTGTCACTATTTGCGTAGTACAGCTGTTTAATTCTTTTTCAATAGCAGGAGTAGCTTTTTCAATTGTATTATTCTGTTCGGAACTTATATTTGTTGATTGTTCCTTTTCATCTGTTTTAGAAGATAATAATTCAATATTTTTTGGTGTAACATCTATTGTTAGTGTGGTATCTTTTGTTGTCTCTTCGCATATTTTTGTATTTTCTTTGCTCTGATTATCCTCCGCAAAACTTACTTTATTTTTTAAATTCTTTGTTTTTAGTAATTTTTCTTCAAGAGTGGTTTTTGGTTCATTTTCAGCGGAATGGATTTCAATTTTATCGTTTTCTTGTTTTGTATTACTGTCGTTTTTGGTATTTTCTTTATTAATATCAGTAATAATTTGGTTGTGATTTATTTTAGAAATGCTATCAGAATCCGCAGATTTGATATCTTTAAGCAGACTCACATTAACAGACGGTTCCTTTTCCAATTCATTAGCTATCATTTCCTTGTATTCAAAAGGCTCTTCTGATTTTATGTTATCGAAATTGGGCTTAATTTTAGTCAAACTATTTTCTGTTTTAATGTTTTCTTCATTACGATTACTTTCACTAAGATTTTCTATACGTACTGTACTTTGTACACCAATTGACTTACATTCAGGTACAAGACCTTTTTCTTCTAGTTTTAACTGATCTTTTTTTCCGAATGTCGAGGACGTCTTGTCTATTCCTTTGTTCTCATTATTTTTAAGGGTTATATCTGTTTCTATTCCTTTTTTTGTTTCAACGGTTCTCGGCATTATTTCCTTTTCTTGTTCAATCACTTCCTCTGTTTTATTTGGACTTACGAAATCGTGATCTTGTTTGATTTGCATATCTTTTATTTTTTCTTCTCTATGGTCATCTTTGATCTTTATATCTGATTGAATATTGTTGGAAACTATAGGGACTGTGTTTGAATTAGTGGTAGATTCATCGTCTTCCGTAAACCAAAATAGACCACGTGAATTTTTCTGTTTCGATTCCTCTAATATTTTTTTTCTTTTCATTAAATAAACAGTCTCTCTTTTACCTATTTTACTCCAAAAGTTCCCATCCTCCGGTTCTGGTGATAAAGGATCTTCTTCAACCTGCGCCTGAATCTCAACGTTCATAGGAGTTGTTGATCTTCTTTTAGACTTGAAACTTTTTCGATGATTCGATTTTATAGCTTCTGGAAGAATTTCTTTAGAATCTATTGTTTCATCCACCACACTCGTAAATATTATCCCTTTTTTCGGAGTTCTAGGTTTTTCTTCTACCGTAACATTTTCGATTACAAATTTTAAAGGGCTCGAAGGAGCAGTTATTTCTACGCTAGATGTTATTTTCGCTTTTAATTTTGGTTTTGGTTTTGGCTGTTTAGTTGACTTTTTACTTTCGTCAATGCAAGGTAGGTCTGAATTAGAACCGTGTTCCTTAGGGAATTCTGTTATAGAATCAAGCCTACATATACTACCACCAGATGAAGATTTTTTGATACTACGCCTTTTTGTGAAGGTCTTAGAATCTTTAAAAGAATTTAAGCGTTCATGCAAAGAATGATCAGATTTTGTTGTTATTAATGGACTTCCTTCTTCCGCTATTTTTCTTCTTTTTGAATTATCCACTTGCAAACTTAATTCATCTTTATCATTTTCAGAACCTACTTTACTTACATCTAAAGGTGCTATACTAAGATTTTCTTTTCTTATTAGAGAGTCTAATAGGCTAGCTTGTTCTGCCAAAAGTTCCATCGAACAACGTCGATCTGGCGACTTGCTTGAAGAATGACAAGCAGTGGTTGATTGAGCAATGGGTAAGTTTAACAGATCTTGATTATTGGGTAAATCTTTATTATTAACATCACTTTCAGATTCATCCTTATCTTTTAGTTTAAATTTCTCAACGAGTTTTTCCCCAAGAGTTTTCTTTTCCCTTTTCTCTTTATAAACTAAATCATCAGCTAACTTTTCTCTCCATTTTAATTCCGATGAATCATTTTTTTCTTTATTTTGAGACTCGTTTGCAATTTCTTTATTTTCTGATTGGTTATTATTTTGTTGCTCTGTTGTAGGTTTGCGTGGAGAATCTCTATCTTTTCTTTTTACAGTGTGTAATCTAACAACTGTTCTTCCACGCTTAATTGTAGTACGATGGGGTCCTGGAGAAGAATCAACTCCAGTTTCTGGTTTTTCTTCTACACGAGGCATAAAAGGACTACTCTCTTTTTGACTGCTAGGACTCGCCTTTCGCGAAGGTACCGTCGTAGTAATAGAAGAAGTAGTGTTTATGTTTTTCCGATACTTATCTCTAGAAACGTCAATGTCGGCCGTATTTATGTTAATAGGTCTCGGGGTATAACTTGGTGTAACATACGTTCTGTTCGATATTGGAGTTCTCCGTGGGCTATTTATTCTTACGGGACTCGAAGTTCCTCTTTCGGAAATCGTTCCAAGAATCGGAGAATAAGTCCTTCCACTACCAATCCATCTCGAAGTTAACGGTGTTCGCGTATAACCCCCGAGAGACGAGTGATTGCTGTAACTCGCTCCTGGATTAAGATACGACGCACTATAAGACGAACCATACGGGGACACTGAACTTCCATAACTATATGGCGCACTGCTGTATGACGGAGATCCACCGTAATACATATTCGATATGTGTTCAGAAAACAGCGGCATTTTAACGCGAAGTAGCGCGATCGGGCGCCTTTATTGTCGTGTTGACGAGGGCGCGCGGCGGACTGGCGGCGGCGCTGCGACACACCGCTCGCGCATCAGGTGCGTCCCGCCTACCGCCCAGCTCCATCCGCCTCGCGCCCCAGGTGATTGATTGATCACGCTTAGATGACAATAATAGCACGCAGTCTTTTTAAATAGTTCTGAAGGAAGTTCTGAAAGTGGATCGATACGGTACATAAAGTTCAACATCAAATTCAAATCTATTTTTACTACACGTTGGCTATAGTACGCTGATCGCAGGTTCTAAGTTTAAATGTGGAGTGTAAAAAACTTCAATTACTTTTACTTTTAGTGTGGTTAAAAGTAAACGTAGTTTAAAAAAAATAAAGGTAAGTTTTATCAAGGTACATTATAGATACCTACTATTAAAAATAAGGAATAAAAATATTCATGAATATAGAAACTTATTTAATTATATCTTCTGACAATTATTTGAAAAAGAAAATAGAAGCCTAACTTCTAGAAGTTTATTTTTATTTTACTTTCTTTGCATTTTTATAAACCAAAAGAAAAAAAAAGAAATAGGTGTATGTATGGGATTTCAGATTTGTTTATTAATAGTAAATAATAAAAAGTGTGTTCTAGAAAACGTTTTATTCTGTGCTAGATTTGTTATTTTTAAAACAACATTTTATAATTTAACGCTATGTGATAATATCTCAAATTACATTAATTGTATGCAATCCATATGACTAACAATAAGTTTCATTATTATTTCTGAAGGTAGTGAATCTTAAAATAACATGTCCCATTAGATACCTATTAATAAACCTTATTTTTAGTAAATGATTTTTAGTAATCAAATAAATTAATCGAATTTGTAAATAAATATAAGTGATGATTCTTTGTAGCTGAAACTTCCAAATTTTTCTTATCGTGAATTCAAATAAAATCAAATTTGCACTACTAACTAACTTCTATTTGATAAACTGCATAACAAGTGGTTTTGATTCAAATCCGACACACTCCACATCATAGAGTAAAACCTCTAAATAATTTGCAAAAATTTCTATCTCATGTAATGATGCAATCTACGTATCTACGTCAATATCTATTGACAATAAGCATTGCTTTTATTTTGTTACATCACTGTTCACTAACAAAATATTGTACCTATAATATATGAGTTTTACATATTGTACGTACTTATTTAATTTTGATAAGGTAATCGATAAACAAAGTAATGATTAAAATGATAAAGAGAATTTTACTGCGGGTAGAAATACAGTATTAAATGATGATGATAATGAAATTATTATATGCATTTATTGAAGAATGAATAATACAACAGAATGATTAGATATACAAAAGGAGAAAAGAAGATTATTAATCATCGGCATCTTATACATAACTATCGATTTAAGAAAAATTGGTAAGCGTGATTCTATTTATTATCTCATACCATTCATCTATTCCATACAAACAAAAAATTTATATGTAACAAAACTCCAATTACATAAGTTTTCATTAAAAAGAAAAACACGTAAACTAATATTGTAATTCTTGTAATCCAAAAAGTCCTGCCATCACATTTTACTACTTTAACAAATAAAATTGGCTGTAAATATAACAATGATTAAAACGATGATAAAAACGAATCTAACTACTTTTTTTAATACTTTCGAATGTTCTTATCTCATATTCTGTTTAAGTATTTTCAAATGACTCACTTCCGTTAAGTAATAATGAAAGTTTTATATAATTTTTGTACTCACCGGCAAATCTGAAAGGTCAAATCCTATGCGAAGCCAACGCTTTGCAATTAAACAAAATAAAGTTAAATTAATAGATGGAATGGCCTTCTGGTATAATATAAAAGACTATTGCCGCTGGTTCAGAGCAGGTCCTAACTACGGAAGGTTGTCATTAAAGTCATCTAAGTGTTTCATATTTTACGACGGTAGTGACAAAGATAACTGAATATTATTTAATTTTGTAAGAATAATTATTATAACTTCTATGACTACTATAACTATTTAACTAACTAAAATCACTATTTTTTAACTTTATTTTCAATCATTTGTTACTTACATGTATGACGTACTTTAGTTGTATAGGTACCTACCTATAAGTTGTCATTGGGGACAGTACATAAGGGTCGTGTTGCAAGTATGTCTGTCAAGCAGCAAAAAAAATTATAAGACAGTGAGCAAATTTTTAAGATAAATCCGTGGAATGAAGCTACGGCATAGTTACATAGGAAGGATAAAAAAGTATTTTTCTGTAACTTTCTGGACAATAAGTGTTACTTCCGTGTATAGGATATAAAGGGCATTCTAAGTTTAAATTGTTGAACGTCAAAATAATGAAGATTTACTAACGATCTTTGAGTCATCTATTATATTATTATTTTGTTCTCCAGACAATGATTCGTATTCGAACTCCGTTAGCGTTTACTATCTTTCTGCTGAGAAAGTATTTCTTCTTGCTTCTTTGCTTCTTCTAAAATACATTCTTCTTTAAAATATCCCTGGCTGTTTACGCTATCCATTTTAGAATTAAATTTTCTTGCCTATTTACCTACTATTTTAATTTCCTTGACTCTCAACTTGTTCATTTTTGTAATTAAAAGAGATGGTAATATAAATATGTACCTAGTCTTTCTCTGGAACTCCATTTTCTTATTATACTCTAGTCATTAGATATCTCAACATAAAGCCAACAAATGAAGTTACTATTCGTAGTAAATAGCTTATTATATTTGAATCTTCTGCTGACGTCTGCTACCTTTTACATCTAGCACTGTAGAGTATTTTCATTCTATGTACCTCTTTATGCGTTTATAGAATAAAACGTGGTAAACAAATTACATGATAAATTTTACAAAAGCCTTGACATAGTGACAACTTATGTAACAAACATCAAATTCTACTTGAGGTGAGACAAACTATACAATATTTATAATACTTAAAACAAATTCACAACGCCTGATATAATTGCAAGATTTGAGCTCGTTAATTACTGAAACCCTACCTGGCTACGTACAAGTCATGGATCAATGTAAGTATTATGTATGTACATGATATAGGTACCTACATGACACACAGAAGCAATTTTTCTAAGACAACACGAGAGTAGCATACTATATGTATGATATACAGCTTTGAAGGTTGTCTGTTCACGTTTTTTAAATACAATTAGGAGCCACGAGAGTATATTGTGAGATTTTATGATAGTTCAATAAAATGCTGTAGGTATTATTTGTTATTTATAGACTTAGGATAAAATTGTGTAGTGTAGATAATTAGTAAATATGATTGCTACGTTGCGAGTTAATGTAATTATAAAGGAACAACAAAAATATTTGGATTAGTTATGTAAAAAGGTTGACACCAAAAACAAATAAAAAGTGAAAAAAAAGTATCAAAAATAATTTTCATATCAGCAATACATTTTTTAAATTCAGGTGAAAAAGGTTACTTCAGAAGACTAAATTTTTTAATAAAAATTAAACTATACACGTTCACAGTTAAACAGGGCTTTCAAATCCTCTTAGTGCCACATATTGAAATAATGTTTTAAATTCGAGAAATAATAAATATAAAATTTAATAATGAAGGAATCTTAGCAATCATTTTACAGTGCAACGTTACAAGAATCTCGAGAACAATAAAACTCTAAGTCTATGTAATTGTGCATTATATTATTGAGATATTGAGTCTATAAAAAGACAAATATACGAGTATATACCTACATTATGTCTACTAAATAAGCATATTTTAAGAAACAACTCCGCCTGTATTTTGAACAAACTTCTCGATTTGAGCACAACCTGTTTTAAAAATTAAATTTAATCATATTACAATGTTCATTTATTTATTTAGTCCTTATTTTTCCATACCACATGTCAACTTAATGCATTGTATTTTTCACCTTTTATTGTATTAAATATAAAATGTTTAGCACACAAAAAAGAAGTAATATCAAATAACAAGTGATTGTAATAATGCAAATTTATTGTGAGTGCATTAGTGATTGAGTGAACATACATTCTTAAACGCAACAATAGGCACCTACTGCAAGAATCCTCATTGATTTACCATTTTTAAACCAAGTTAAAATTTTATTGACAGTTCAAAATAACATTAAGACATATTTCAACAACAGAAACAGGAAACAAGCTATTAGGTACACATAAAATACAGTTATAATGTAATTTCGGTTGAAAATAACCAGCGTAGAGAAAGCATTAAACACAAACGTACAGATAAAAATTTCGCTTTAATATAGGTATGATACACATACATATGTATGTATATGTACATATACCAACATTACTATCTTGAAACATAAAATGAAAAATCACAATTTAAGTTTTTTTAAATCACCCCATTTTTTATCTAATTATACACAAAAAACATTTCATCAATCTCTTAAAAAAAATAAACATTTGATGATTAGAAAATCTTTTATTTAACAGGCAACGAAATTTTTAATAATTATTTTTATTCTTCTGCACATTCACTTTCTATTACTTTATATATGGATGAAGCAATAACGATTTCATTAATGTTATTTTATTTCAATTAATAGATCATTAGCATTTATAGGTTCATGCATCATGCTGACATTCATCAACGCATGCAACATGGAGTATTTCACCCTTTTATTAACTTTTAAATTCTTAGCGGGTTTAAAAAAAAAAGAACGTTTTAACAAAATACGTAACTGTAATTTTAAAAAATTAAATTTTTATATAATTAAAATATACCAAAAAATAGTTGTACAAAATTATGTCTGACTTACACAGATAAACTATAGAAGGCACTATAGAAGCTAAATGCTTTGGCTTTCGATGGACAGCGGCGTAGGTGATGCGATGCGATGGTGACTTCACCAACGAGGCATGATGATGATGATGATCATAATGACATAACGAACATGTGCATAACTTTGGTAAAATATCGTCAAATTATTTATATTAACGAGAAGACTCTTAGAACGATTTATTAAGCACTACGTGAATAAAGTCATTATATTACAGCTTGCTAAATTGTTATTATTTGCTTACATGGGATCCGTTGACCGGTTTATGCAATTACCGCTGACTTTATATGATTACAGCCATGCTATAAATTACATTGCTCTGTTATAAAAAGTTCTTCAAGATAGGCGTGAAAAGAGCTCCTCCTTTATATTGGCAACTCATCAGCAACTGTTTCGGACTTGCACGTGTTTTTAGGCGACTGTGACCATTTTCAATCACATGACCCGTTTGCCTGCTTGCCAGGTTAAATGTAGGTGCATTAAAAAGTTTATTAGGTATTCTACAACGCATGTAGCTTTGTATTTTAAAACAATATACTGCTATCTATAACAATATCATTGGTATATACATTCGTGGTCAAATTAAATTCCTAATTGAATACGCCTTATCATAATCGAGTTGTTGTAAATAATTTTATAATTGAATTGATTGTAATAAGTGAACACATGATTTATAAAATAAATTTTATAAAATAAATTCAATACAATATACTTTATTCCACTCTAAAATATAACATGAACAAAATTAATTCACAAAAAGATACAGTCTCAAGCAATAGCCGGCCTTACCAGGTTAAATAGGGATTCCTTTAATGCAGCCTATGCATCACAGGAATACAATCAAGTATATAAAGAGGGTAGAGTGAGTTGAATTTAAGAAGAGATACAAAACACTGATAACAACAAAGCTTATATAGAAGGTGGCGAATATAAAAGTGAACAGCATATAGAAAAAAATTAAAAGTGGCGGTTAATAGATGGAAGAAAAGAAAAGTAGATAAAGAAAGTCAAAGATATTATAAATAGAAATATATTACATATAATCGTACCGCTTGACTCTTACAAGTCTCGAGTGACTTGGCTTGTCGAATATTTCGAGGCAAATTGTCCCACAACTGAACAGTTATGGCGGAAATGGGATTAGAAAGGAAGGAAGAAGATTAGATAGGCGTTTAAAGGGTTTATTCGTGGGGTGAACACGACGATCGTGACTTTATCGGGGATATTTAAAACCGTTTTTTTTAATAAGATAGTATGGTTGAATTGAACAGCACACTATAAACAGTATAAAGAACATGTAAGTCTCAGCTAAAGCAAAAATATGAATCGTATAAATAAATTTCAAAGATTCTCAAACTTGTTAAGTTGCTCCACTATAAGATCAAGATAGCAAATGTTAGCGTACATAGAAATGAACTTGATTGAATTAAGTTCAGTTATACGATATTAAAAAAATCACAGGTAAAATTAGGTACGAAGAGGGAATTTATAATAAGTAACGACAGGGAATATTAGAAACAGTCACTATTGTATTGTATAAGCTTCCGGTGATATTGCTATTGCGGTGCTGGTGCAGATTTAAAAGTTGTTGTATTGTATATGTCTACATTGGCCTAATGAAGTGTGAAAATCAGACATGATTCAGTACAAATAACGTAATAAATACAAGGCAATGTTTAATGTCAATATACCTTCACATTTGAGCCCCTGTTTGAAGAAACCATACAGCAATGCCCCACAGTGGTCGCAGAAGGTGGGCGACATGAACTGATGCGGACGGAATCGATGCGGTACGTCCACTTTAAACCGCTCCCGTAGATACTGCAATCATATTGTTTGTGTTAACTAATAATTTATTATCTGTAATTTCGCTTTTTCTCTCGTTGAAATAAGATATTTTCCCGTCGTTAAAAGAGTCTACATCTTGACCCCACATGTTATGTTGACCACCGGATATTACTATTACCTACTAGTTAATTTTTGTTTGTCGGTCTATTGTTTTTTGCGAGATGAACAGTGATCAACTAATTACTGATTACGGACTGCCTTGTTGGTCGAGTGGTTACAAGCGCGACTGCCGATCGGGAGGTCCTGGGTTTAAATCTCGGGTCGGGTACTATTGGATTTTTCTAATTTAGAATT
>DWME01000296.1:0-37132 GCA_018244795.1 Parelbella ahira ahira | reverse complement strand
GGGTTAAGGCCATAGTCTGCCAAGCTGGCCAAGTGCGGGTTGGCAGACTTCACACGCCTCAGAAAATATTTTTTTATAAATTCTAAGGTGTACAGGTTTCCTCACGATGTTTTCCTTCACTGTTAGCAAGTGATATTTAAACTTAAAACAAACTTTTTATAAAGAAGTGTGCGCCATGGATACATACATGGATAAATACATGTTACAATATGACAAATATCACAACATGGTCATCATCATTTTCTTATTCACAGTTCTGATATCAAATGTTTTAGAATAGTATAAACTTTATATTCATTTATTTTAAACAGTTTAAACTCATAAATCTTCTATTAGGATATATTAAAATTCAAGGTCACCTTGCCAATGTTTTCCTTAACAAAACTAGAATTTCCACTACTGCACTTAACTCTTTATATATAATGGGTATAGTGAATGAACATATTAAGATTCTACTATTTGATTTGTCTGAGATAGTGACATATTATGTTAATTACTTTAAAGAAAAACTTTAGAGATTGTATCCAGATTTGTTGGATGCAAGGAGCTGAAGATCGAGCTCAGTGGTCTGCTTTTGGATAGGCCTATGACTGGCGGTGGACAATGACGGGCTGATAATAATGATGATGATTGCTATAAGATGTTGTTATAACCATTTAAAATCAATTGGCTCCTATAAACCTTTTCTATTAACAAATAAACAAAAATATTTAAATCATATTTGTGTGACATATATAAATATATCTAATATTTACACAATTACTGGTCTATAAAGTAGAAGTATATGGAATTTTTATTATATACAAACATGAAAAAAATACTGTAACATTGAGATATATAAATGAAAACTGTGAGCATTTAGAACAATAGCTCATCATAGGATGCATCATCATTTACCTTCAGGTAGGATCATGTCCAAACACTAGCTTATTTATAATGCAAATATGTATATACACAATATTCTCCTATGGAATGTTTTAAGTAAAATATAGTTATACATTGTGGCCTTTAAAACATAAAGTATCTCTGGCATATTGTCTATCTTACCTGTCAGTTCTCTTACAAGGCCTCTCGTAGAACCATGAGTGTTCAGGAAAATTATTTTATGGTTGACATCCTCCACTAAACCAATCTTTAATGTGTGCAGTTCCGACAATGACACTGCAGCTTTGGTTTTCAGTTTATTTGCAATGTTTTGTACAGTCTCCGGTGTTACACTGAAAATTTAAAAAGTCAAAAATAAAAGACTATGAATGGGTAAATTCATTAAGTATATCATGGTGGAAGTATAGTTCTTCTAGAGGTTGTATATATGTTCAAGGATTGTTGGCATAATATTTATCATCATCATCATCATCAGCCTATCTCAGTCCACCGCTGGACATAGGCCTCTCCCAATGAGCGCCATCGCGCCCTGTCTTCAGCTTGTCGCACCCAGCATCTGCCTGCAGCCTTTCACCGATCGTCATCCCACCGGCATAATATTACATTACATTAAATGAACAATCGTCTTGTCTATTTGCGAGCTAGCACTACCTTCGGGAAAACTTTAGTTCTACCTGTAGCCCATGTGTTATTTGAGGTTACGTCCTTCCATGTTATTCAAATATGTCCAGCTGTTTCAATGTGAAAGAGTACACACAATTTTTCAATTTATAATACAACTTAGAAAACGTTTGATTCAATGATTAATACTGGCCGTAGTCCTCTAGGAATACTTCAGAGGGAATCTCACGAATTCTCACATACTTTACTTGTGTGTAGAACAAAAAAGTTGGTTAATATTCTTAAGCTCGTATTGTTCATGAATTAAATTAAATTTATTTTGCGAAAGTGCGCAGTATCTTTAATGTACTTATTTAGACGTGATTTAAATATAGTAAGCTGTAATAGAACAAAGAATGAATTTATATTACAAAAAAACTTTATTGCCAGCCTCAGAATAATATTAGTGCTATATAGCGAAATAAAGATGGACGTTTTCATGATTGATATGCAAACTTGATATATCTGTAGTTACCAACCGGAAGGGCGTTAATTATAATACGGGCGTTATAACTCGTTTAAAAATAAGGTAAGTAATCAGTCTTCACCAATGTCTACAGAGTATTTTAGACAGTAGCATTATTAAATAATATGAAAGCTTCATTAAAAATTCAAATTTACTTACCGCAACGAGCCTATAGCCCGGCGATGATCATTATTATCATCGCGTTGCTGTTGGCGATTCTCATTTAACACGTTTCTAGAATTCTCGCGGATTGCTTCAACGGGATTTTCGTCCATGTTTTATTTGTTTTGGAATAATCGATAGTTAGGTCGTAATAAGCCGAAATGCGAACTTTCAATAATTGTTAATAGACATTGGGCCGAGCAGAGAACAATGTAACTCATAATGTCAGTTAACTGTCAAATGTTTTTTTATTACGATTAAGGGCCAACATTTTCAGTTTTTCGTCCATCTGAATTTATATCATGACTTCCCAAAAGGGCTATATGGTAATAAATTGCATAAACGATTTCCAAGGTTTACACTGAAATATTTTGTTTCTCTAAATTATCTTCAGACGCAGGCATGAAAGACCAGAAGTGTAATGAAAAAATATAAAAAGAGATATTTTTATTCGCACATAAAATATGAATTATAATTGATGTTATGTGATTACGAAGGTTTACATACGAATATGTTCTTGTAATTCGCTGTTAAAATATTTCAAGTAAAATAATTTTCTGTTTATTAAAAACCTTTTTTAACAATGAATTTGTTTGGAGTCATTAAGTACATATGTTTTCTTAATTTAGTTTTTTTCCTATGCATAAGTAATAGTATTAGATAGTAGGTGTGCCAGTCTTAATAAATAGTCTAAAATAGACGGGCATTGATTGGTACTTGTATTCAATATAAGCCCTTGTGTCTTACGTTCTGCAAAAAAAATTAATTTTATATTAAAAGGAAAAAATATATAACTTAGCGTAGAAAGCGAAATCATCACAAATTGTTTCCTGATAAACAAATAGGTCTTTATAAAAACCGGGCTCAAACAAACATATTATATTACCACGTCGAAGAGAACACACAAAAAGCGGGAATTTGATAAATGGTTAACCGTGCAGCCATTTATTCTTCATGCACCCACTTTACCTTGAACCGTGGAAGTCTGTAGTAACATACGAGGCAGAGAAAAAACAAGGGTCGCAGCTGGTGGTTTTCTCGCGAGTCTTGTAAAGCCGCCGTGATTGATCAATCCACATGATTAGTAGGATTTAGCTGACGCATAGACCAACTTATTTG
The DNA here is from genome assembly GCA_018244795.1 of Parelbella ahira ahira. Classification (NCBI taxonomy): domain Eukaryota; kingdom Metazoa; phylum Arthropoda; class Insecta; order Lepidoptera; family Hesperiidae; genus Parelbella; species Parelbella ahira. Next base: position 33,840 of record DWME01000296.1, on the reverse strand, counting down.
GTGAGTGCGCATTAGGTAATCAATGGGAAAACTGATTTTTTACATCACACTTTAGTTGTTAGATATGGAAGAGACTTTACAACATGAGTTACGTTGAAACAAGTGAGCATATAGACCTTTTTGTGTATGCCTTTATACTGTGGTATTGTATAATATAACAGAGTAACATGATTGTTGGCGGCACAATTGTTGATATTATGTTGCTGATGACTCATGTTTGAATCTTCAAAAGTAAAACTACACAAGTATTGTTCACTTTCGTATATACTTCGGGCAGCGTTTTCTAATTGTCTTATGCTGTTGACTCTAATAACCTCTAAAGCTTCACCGGGTTTTAGTGGCGAGCTGAAGCGGCTCCGCCTAAATTAAGGAGAGTGGAGAGGGGTACGGGTGAGGCTCAGCACGGGCTGGACCTCCGGCTCCGCCCAGCGAGGGAGGGACTAGGGAGATTCGTGGACGTCTCTTGTGAGACTCGGACCTAGGCACGGATGACACGGTTTGTGCTTATAAAAGGGCGATGGTACTATGACAGTCAAACGTGCGGGGACACCGCACGTCTGCCGTGTGGACGGTGTCTTCGTCCTTGCCGGCAGTGACGGTGCGTATATATGTGGTGGTTGTGTAGTGTCTGGGAGGGTGACGAGTCTTCCGGAAGTCTCAACGTCGCCAGTGCGGCCATAATTATAGGGACTGGTGCACGTGCACGTATTCAGGTTCTTAAAAATTACAATGAAAGAAACGAATCTTGCTTCTAACTGATAATTTCACTTCACGAAGTAATTAATTAATAATTAGCGAATTAATTTTTAGAATAATTAAATAACTGCTTTTAATCATAGGTGAATTGTTGCATCTGTGCCCATTGTATATAATATTGATTATAATTGCAATTCTATCTTGTCTCAGAAGTACATTGTTACTTCTGATATTGTTTTGGACTCTCTGGTTTTTTCACTTTAGTCACACACTTTAGATTATTGTAGTGTATTGATACATTGCGAGCTTTGCTGCTTACGGAGACTGCTTTTAGAATTATCTTGCGGTCAGCAAAAAAGAACGCAAAGGTGCATAGATATAATTTCATACAAAGGTAGATGAAACTTTGGATTATTAGAAGATTATTTCTAATCAGTTCAAGAGAGTTAAAAAAAAAAACTTTAAGTCGTGTAAGTCCTCTCGGTCTGAAGTCTAAAGACTATAATTTTAACTCTCTCATTTTGAGAAGAGACACGTGTTCCAACAATGGAATTATAAAAGAGTCGAGAAAAGAAGAGCGTTTAATTCAGTTGTAAAATTCTACATTTTCAATAATTCCCATTTAAGATATGTTTCCTAAATTAAGACAGTCTTTAGAATTTATTGGTTTATGACTTAATTCTTAACGGAAATACGAATTTTAATGGAATATATCGTATACAATCCAAAATCTGTCATAGATTGTTGATTTCTAAACGTTATGAACCAATTAAATTAGTGCTTATTTTTATACAAAGGAAGTTTCACGTGGAACGACAATAAAATAGCCATTAATATCAAAACCGTTTATTTTCGTATATAGATACATAACAACATATTTTATTTATAACCTTCAAGTATTTCTAATATACACAGAGAGAACAAAAGACGGAGGAGACAAGTTCCAAGCAGTCCTAACTCCTAAGTAAATAAAGCCTTAATCTATACATTACGATATTACGATTTACATGTGATATGTTATAAGTAGTATTTTAGTAACTAGATATGTGAATTCTAAGATAAATGTTATGTTTCCAAGTAAGTAATTTCTAGTATTCTTCTACCTACAAGCTGTAACAATAATATTATTCAATGTAAGTGAAATCGTTAATTTTTTCGCGGTTTATTTATTAGTAGCATTTATTTATTGCGTAATTGTATAATTCATTTAAAACTATGTTGTTAATATTTGAAGCTTAAATGGATAAACATTAGCTATAGTAATTGTAAAGATGATTTTTCCTATTTCCCTACCAAGCAAGCCATTTTGACACAAATCTAATTTATACTTACCGACTAATTAAGTTATGATAAATAATATCGTCGGTTATTATAGTTACAATGATTGTCTTCCCCGTCCTGGCTCAGTGTTCCTCCCTGCGTATATTTACATCAATAACATGCTTAACATTATCCAAATATCAAACATAATTAAATACACGTACTTATTCAGTTATCGAAGGATTATGTACAAAAACATCACTATTCGTCTTTTCGTTTATATATACATCGTTTCGATCTTATTTATTTACAAGATTCTAAGATTTATATCAATAAATACAACTTTGTTTTATTTACAAAATTGCTTAAACTATCTAAGTAAGTATATTAAGATTTCGAACCTTTGAAATATCTAGAGATTATATACACGATTACTAACAATGAACATATTTAATAAACAACTGTTTCGTTTCAAAGTTCACACGACGATAGGTTTCCGTTCACGCACTTTGCACGAGCAGCTTTTCTTTTTGATGCTGCTGTTATTATATCTTTTGGTCACGTCGTTAAGAGACTTGGACGCTTCCCGTTGCTATAAGGATTCAGCTCTTTCACTTATCACCTTCACGTTGGTGCACTTGTCCAGGATGTTGTCCCTTATGTTCACTGCTTTAACGTTGTTACATTCAGATTTATCCTTTCTTTTGATCTCTTCTTTGTCTTTCTTTTTCTCATCCTTCTTTTTAGAATCATCTCTCTTAATGAGTACCTCTTTGATTTGAACTGTTTGGCCGTTAGACAACTTTGTGAAGTCCACAGGGTCGGTCTGCGTCTCTTTATCTGCGCAGGGGACTTCTGTAAATATAATAACATTGTATTATGATACTTAATCATAAAGAGGAATGGATTATGTAATAGCTTTATTGCGCTTCGAGATACGTATACTTTGCAGAGGATTCTTGGCAATGACAAAGAAATGAAGCGGTGTATTAGCAAATTTCTATAATTTTGGTATCCAAAGGGATGTCAGGGAATCAATCAAGTAAGACATATCAAAAATTTCTATATACGAGTACTTGGTGTAATCTGTTATAAGCTAGCGTAGCCTGGTTTTCCCCTAAAAGGGAAAATTTTGTGATCTCGTTCCCGGAAAAACGCCCAAGGACAGATACACCTAATGTCATGACGATTACCATGCCTACTGTCTCTTGGAAGAAAGTATTAAATCGAATTAAGGTTGAAATGGGGCACGATGACTGGCATTTTAGTTCGACACGATCATTTTGGTGAAACATTAGGATCTGGTAATGTTTCTTTTGCTGGGAATTTTTTTTAATGGTAATGTTTCTTTGATCAGTAATGATTTTTTGACTGGTAATGGTTCTTCGACTGGTAATGTTTCTTTAAATGATATTTTTTTATTACTTACTCTTAATTGGCGGATGCGGTAGAGGCTGTGCAGGGGGCGGCTTGCGGCTGTACCGCACGGGCATAATGCTCTGCCGTACATTCCGCTCTGGTCGGATCAGGATTATGTACAGCTGAAATATGAATTAACTGATTATTTTTTTTTCATTTTCGTTCCCTGCAATTTCTTCAAGTACAGATCTATTTGTTATTTATTACACAATTATTATGAGTTTGAGGTTTATAAATGTATTAAAACTGTTTTTAACCCTTATATTGATTTAAGCTGTAGCTGTGTATTACATGTGTTAATATAATAAATAATTTTTTGAGACAGAATTTTTTAGGGCCTTCAAAATTTTTCACGCGAATTTCTAACGTGGAGTGACGACACTAATACAGCCTATGAACATACTTACACCTTACAATGAATAAAGAGTTTAACATTTAGTTTGACAAATTTACAGTATAAGTAGTAAGTGGAGTTCTCACTATGTACCTTGGGCGAGAACAAGCAGACGAGAGTGACGCTGGCGCTAAGCGAGATGGTGACCGCCATGCTTGTTACCCGCAGCGGCACGTGGCTTGCCGTCCCGAAGTACAAAGGTACGAATGCCAACCAGATAACGCAGGTCGTGTACATCGTGAAGCCTGTGGATGAGAAAATATTTTTATTAAATAGAAGATCACGTTATTAAATGAAATAAGTAATAAGTTATAGTTTTTTCTGTAATATTTTAAGATTACTGCACACGTGGTAATCCAGACCCAAGCTTGACGTTTGAATTCTGGTAAGAAAACTGCTGATAAAAGATATATACATATATATCCATGTTTGAAAAGCGATATCGCCTACCTACGCTTAATTCGGAAAATTGATAGCTTATCTGCAAGTGCAATATATCCCAATATATTTTCAATTTTTATGTAATATTTATGCAATATTTGTATTTTTCCATACCTTTCCTTTTAAATAAATGAAACATTTTTTCCTTTCCCGTAAAATTCAATATTTGTAGATAGAAGTTCATGTCACTTCATCGTCGGTATTAATATTAACGCCATATCATGTTGCCTTAGGCTTTTCCGCGAATTTCCCTTTCAGCGTCCAATTCCCCAAACCGGTTGCGTACGATATACACGCATAATATACATTGGTATGACAATAAATGCCCAATAAAACGGTGCTCAGTTTGCATCAATTAAAATTTGTTTACTAACTGCTTATTTGTGTTTTGTTTTTCATATCGTATTATGTATTACAGTCTAATTTTGATGATGTTGGTGTTTATACTTAATTAGCTCTTCGGAGATTACAGGCGTGATGTTACGTTTTTAAATACCCTATGCGGATTCTAATCGTTTTGTATGTCATTAGTATTCACTAACAAATTTCTGCTTACCCTGCGTACACTCTTGAATTGTTTTCCTATTATGCATATTATGGTTAGCCTGTAAGAAATAGCCACTTGAACGAGAAGGCCTATTGCAAACTAATTTGTGTTTTCGTACAAACTTATTATTTGTCTTGCTTTTATATGTAGGTACTTATTCAATTTATAATACATAGAATATGTGTGAAATGAAGTATATAATATATCGTATATTACCAAAGCAATTACAAACACAGAAACAGTGTGTAATGAGCGCAATTACACGATAACTCAATAAAGAAAAGCAATCAAACGTCAATTGATAATTACACAGTTGTGGTTACATCGATGTATGTTACAATTGCGTATGTGTGGTTCGCTTTTGAAACGAGTCAGTGGAGTGCGAACGATGATGGCACACGTCGATTTATTTTGACTGTAATTGATGCATGCCGATCCGAAACGTAATGAACGGATGAATGAATGAATGAATACGATGCTGATGAAACCGTTAAATAAGTTATATATTTTAGAGTTTATTATAGATATAGAATTATTGTATATTATTCCTAGTTGTGACTCGCCATATGGTTTTGTGCCCTGGTTCATTCCCCTTTTCATAGGATGTATAACACATTAGTGAAAAGCGGGAGTACTGTATGTACTGCTCTAAATTCTTCTTCGAGAGAATACAGGACATTATCATTGTACTCGACTATGTATAGACTTCTTCTATACTTATGTAAATAAAACTACGTACATACATATAGGTTAAGTTCTTTATGGTTAACACAAGTTTAACCTTATGACTGCCTCGATGGTCAAGTGGCTACAAATAAGTCTGGATTTATTCCCGGTGGATGTCAATATGCTCATCTTCTATTTCATGACGTGACGTAGAATTTGACAGGTAGACGGTTAGAGTGTAGGTACTACACATCGCTGCCGAGCGCTTCGGGGAATACGGGCGTGAAGATAGACAAAGTTTATCGAGCACTTTGGCAAGTGTTTGGCAATAACTTAATTATGTAAAGTGGTGCAACGTTGCCAAGCTGTTACGATAGGAGTATCCATACTGAGAACTGCTCAAAGCTGTGCAAGCTCTTGGAATTTCATGGATTTGTTTAACGTGTAACTCAAACAGTCTGGAAACAACGGAAATACGTGCCAGTAATGCGAACAATCGAACTCCCTTACTGACTTTTTTATTTGTGTTTTGACTGACTAATTTTCACGTGGTTTATATATGACACTCCCACCTCGGTAGTGTACTGACAGTATTCCTCTGCCTACCTCTTCGGGGAGATACAGGGGTGATGTTACAGTAACAAGTCCCGGGAGTGAGTACTAATGAAATTATATTTACTTCGTATCATATAATATGTTATTTTACTATTAAATAACTGGTGACTGTTTATACATAATGATACTCGTATATGTACTGGCTTAACTCACGTACGTTTTTCGGGGTGGCCCGACTAGTTTCGGATCTACACGTAGTCCTTCATCATGAGCTACATTATTCGCTGGACTACGGATCATTACCCTTTTATAAAAATAAGAATACAGCATCAGAAGACCCTTACCAATGTGCTTGCTCTCATTGAAGGCCTCTGGGATCTTTCTGGTCAGTACAGCGTAGACCGTGCAGATCAGAATCAGCACAATGGGGTAGAAGAAGGCGATCATGTAACTGGCGTCCACGTAGGAGTCGCACACGAGCATGTTGTCCTCACGCGTCGGATAGTGGAACATGGCCCGAGCTGGCGCCACTATCATCCACACGACCACAATCAAGACCTGGAAAAAGGATTTAGTCAATTCATTCTTGTTAAGGAGTCTTAGAAAATTCTGTGTGGACTTGGATTGTGTCCCTAACCGGAATATTTATATTTATCTGTGGACGTATGAAGATCAGAAGATAAGTAGGTATGATGAGAAATCATTGAAGTAAGATACAGGAATGTCTTAATAACGCTGGCTTCTTAACGCTATGGTCTGTTTGAGCCAGCATCGGTTACTTTGTAATATCCGGTAGCTCAGACAGTGTCGTCTTCTTTGCCAAGAGAAAGAGACATTTCTTGAGATGAAGATGTTGTGGACATACATATCTTTCATTATACCTATATTTATTGTATTGTTTATTTTATTATTTAACGTGTAGTACCTTAGAATTTAAGAAATAATTAATAATAGGGTGTGTCGAGCCTGCCAATCCGCACTTGGGCAGCGTGGCAGACTGTGGCCTTAACAGTGGGATAATAAATGGGTCGATTAGTATTATTATTAACGTGTAGTATCTTCATGTCATGTACCTACATGTAAATGATCAGTGGCGGATTATGTAAACTGACCTTGATTAGATTTGACATGAGTTGGATTATTCCGGAAAAACATATGTATATAGGTACTTGAGATAAGTCGGTATTTAATTTAATCATTTATTGTTATTTAATCAATAGCTGTTTCATTTATTGATGAAGTACGTACGTAGCAAAAGAATATTAAACATGAGAGTAATAAAACATAAATTGCGTAATAAATTAATCTGTACCAAATCAATTAAATCACATAAAGGCGAAGCTCATTGACCTTTACCAATACAGCCACTTGAGCCCTAGAGGGTCGATTGCCCTCATATTGAGAACCCTCACTTGCAGAGTAATTAAAATTTAGGGTACTTGATTAACTAGTACCTACCCTTTTAAGAGACTATTGTAAGCCGGTTTTGTTTTTTGGAAAAGAGGGTAGTAGGGTTATGCTAAATTGTGATTTTTTATAACATTTTGTAATAAGTAGTTTTAATGTTTGCTTATATTTCTCGGTTTGCTAAATAATGTATACCTACTCATTAAATTTCCCGTTACAATCAAACAAACAAACACCAGTAATATTTGTGGGCGCACCTATATATATGTACTTAGTTGTACTGTTCTCTGAGGTGTGTGAAGTCGGCCAATTAGCTTTTAGGCACCGTAGCAGACTAAGACCTGAAGTCGTTATGAGACGAAACCGAATTGAACTATTATTTATTGGAATTATAAAACGGTTAACGACCATCACAATGCCTATGTACATATATATTCCATTGCTGGCTGCATATCCACTGCTTTAGCTTATTGGTGAATATGTGCATCTATATAAATAAATAAAATTGAAGTGTCTGTTTGTAATATTAAAATAACAGCATATATGTGCATTTAGTAAAATGCACATGTATGTATACACAGGAAATATACCAAAATAGCATTTTTTACAATTTTTGTCCCTCCGTCTGTCTATATGTTTGTCCCGGGTAATCTCTGGAACGGCTGGACCTATTTTGACGGGACTTTCACTGGCAGAAAGCTGATCTCATAAGGAGTAACTTAGGCTACTTTCATTTTAGAATTATAATATAAAGTAATAATTAAAATTTGAGTGTCTGTTTGTAATAAATAATAAATTCCGGAAAGGACGACGTCAGCCGGGTCCGTTAGTTGGAAATATTATCGAATACACGTACGAAATGTACGAATTGTACGATGAGGGTAGATACAGACTCTGATACATAATGTCATCAACGTGAACTAACACGTAGCACGTAACAATATAGTGTTTACACGTAACTGGTGAAGCGTGGAGTGTCCTCAGAACAGATCTGTGGCTCTTGGCCGACAACAAATAACACAATAATATAACATCTTGGGACATTCCATAAACGAAAAATTAAATCATTTTAGATGTAGCCTGCGCTAAGGTGATCAGATATATGACAAACTAATATATGTATGCATTTCTACTTACATAATATGTCTTTTCATTGCTCCAGCTTAGAACAAACATTCGTGTATACAAAAGAAATATATACACTGGGTAGATATCGAACCCATTCTCTTGAATCAGCAGTCAGCGTCAATAATCACTGAACCACAACTGCTGTCAAATTGATGGCTCACATTGACGTTAGCAACTACTGCGTTCCATTTCTAGCCCTGTGATATCACTTGTGATATAAGAAGAAACTATTCAATTTTATTATAAAAATCCTTTAAGAAAACTCTTGATCGCAATCCGTAATAAACCACATTTCTTTATTTCTCTCTTTGATATCGATCAATAACGTAAAGGTTAATTAATAAACGTTAGTCAATAGTACTAAGACTGGAGTTGCCGTGTAGGCGTACAACACCGATCATAAAGGGACGAACGCACTTGCCGCTGTCAGCCGCAGAGCTGCCGGTGTGTACGCGCCATTACATCGAAATTGGCTTTGCCTCTCAAGTGATCCAATTACGAGTAACTAATTAAATTAATAGACCCATGAAGCCTTTACACCGTAAGAGTAATGGCATATAACGATCTCCTATTAATAATTTGGCAAACATGTCATATAATGTGGTGTGGGTTTGTAATAATGTTTTGTTGAATAACATTTCGTAGATTTCTAATTTTTTTTAATTGGTCATCATTGAAGTCTTGGCTACGCTGAAATTCAGGGATTAGTGCGGTTATCCGTTATCAGAACGGTGTAGTTGGCGTATACGCAATATAACTTTGAAATTGTCTTCGGATTTTGAATGATTCAATTATTAGTGACTAACTGAATCAATCGTTCCATGAAGTCGTTACAGTAGGAGCACGACAAATATCTGTCCTCTATGATTTGTTTAGCAAACAATGTGATGTAGACTGTATGATTATATTATCTCCCGACTCAAACCACGTATGCTTTTTTGGGATAGTCCGACTAGTTTCTGACCTGTTAGAGAACCTTCTTCATGAGCTCACGGCGATTGTAGCCAAAGTTGTTGCGGAGATTGATAATATATAGGTACATAAGTATTTTTTAAAATACGCGAATGGTTTAAATAAAAAAAAAAACAGGAAGAAAATATATGTTACGACGATTTAATAATCATAACGTTATCACGTAATAGAAAAGGTGTGGTAGAATAGAAAGGTAATTTTAATTTATTTCCTAATAAAGAGCTATGTATATTAGGCAACAAAATTTCTTTAAAAATATCTGAGCTTTAAAGGATAGTTGCATAAATAAGAAATCAAGAGAGTGGCCGGTGTGTATACAGCGTAAATATATAATTTGTTGATAACATTAAAAAAGAAGGGTCTCGTGGCGTTTGTTATTTTCAGATAATAATATTTTCATATAGAGACGGAATATTGTTAACACAATCATTTTATTATAAACTTACAAAACATGGAACAGGTCAGTAAAAGTAAGGTAAAGTATGTACCTACACACTTCCATGGATTCGAAGCGAATATTTAATTCAAATATATTCATTATATTGAACGGAATTACTGTAAAAATGTTATACAATGTATAACATTATCGCTCACTCGGTCGTTATCACTGTTTGTAAGAGTTTACAGTTCTTTCGTAGAAGTTGTCACTTTTCATTATTGTTGGAAGTTTTAATGTCGTTCCACAGTCCTCACAGTTCAGTGCTAAGGGAAAATGATTCTAGGGCGACTCCATAATTATTTCCCGTTGCCTTTGCGTTTTTCTAGCTCATTCTTCGACTTCTAGGGTTATTTACAGCATCTCTCATATAATTTAAGCGAGTTTTGTTTAAGAATTCCACAAATTTTTCCGTCGTAAATACGAATACGGGCATAATCAGTATTCACGTGCATATTGTCTGTACAGTATTTATAAATAACTCTGTCCGAGACGTTTCTCAGATTATTTGGCAACCTGACGTAACAATATTGGTTGGATTGTATGTAAGTGCGGTCCACGTATCCTACTCCTAAAATTATTGAGCCGTAGAAAAATACTTTTATATGTATTTACCTGTATTGATACAAGGGCAGCACAAATCGCCAGTTGGGAACTGGGGGATATGAGTATTGGACGCTTGGCGGAATGCTTGCTAGCGTTGAAGATCCGGGATATCCTGTTGGTCTTGGTCAGTAACGCTGCGTAGACCACGGTGAAGCAAAAGCCAGTACCGAACCTGGGGATACGGAAGGTTCTTAATATTCACAACAAATTTTAAGGGAACAGTCAGTATTAAGATCATAACCTGCAAACTTGACATTTGAGTATCAGATGCCAGATGCTGGTGAACTATTTCTATTACAATAATAACACGTCCCTTTAAAATATTTAAATAGAGACGAGCTTATCCGGTTCATCAAATTTCACTTGAAACGACTTTTGCTTTTGTAAATAACTTAAGTTTCACCCGGAACTTATTGATATATTTTGGCAAGTATCAATTTTCGTTTAAACTGTATCCAAAATTTAAACAGACAGTCTAAACAATGGTTCGATATCGTTATATAAAGTATCCGTACCCGTTTATAGACTACATGACACAGCTTTTAAGTTCGAAGTACGGGGCGTCAAGTTACAAAGCTTTAAGACAACCGATGGTATCATGACTGCAGAAAATGTTGGGCAAATCGAATAAGGTTTGGTGTAGTTTGAATATTTTTGAATTTTCTCTTAAGTTGCCAGTAACTTCAGTTTATTTTTGAAGTAGGACGCTATTAATCCCTGTTTCAAACGACGTAGTTCTGATTGCCACGCTGCTTAAGAATATTTTATTAATATTTAGCCAAGGACTGTGAAATGTAATGATTTAAGGATATCTTTATGTATAAATAGTTATGAGGGCATATCATGCATATCATGTAAATTCACCTTTGTATGGAGCAGAGTATGTCAGTCGGCCTGAACACTAGTGCGAAGGTGACTAGATAGCACATCAAGATGCCGGCGAGCAGGACGTATGATAACTCCCTTCCGCTCGCACGCACGACCGGTGTCGAACTATGCCGAACCCACACACCGCAAACGAAACTAAACAAACAAGTAAACATGAACTAGTTCTTCTGTGGTTAGATCCTTTACGTGGAGAGACTAAAAATGGTTTAGCTCCTTTGTATGCTGCACTGGATTTGTCATTAAAGGGTTAACACCTCTCTTGTTTGATGTCTGCGGTTTCTAGACGAAGTTCCAATTGTTAAAGTGCCAAGTTTTGTTTGTGTTGCTGCGAGCCTAATGTTTTAGGGACATTTCATGCATTTATTGGTGGACCAAATCAATGTAGGAATATAGTTTGTAAGTATATTTATACTTTCTAAAATACACAACTGGCAAAAAGCATCGTCGCTTAGAAACAGAATACATTCATATCAGTTGTATTTCAATTTTAAAAAAATGTAAAAGCTACTTACGCAGTGAGCAAGATGCCAACTGAAGAGAAGGACATAGCACCGATAGCCCAGGCTGAATCCGGTCTTAAGTATACCTCAGGTATAGGCTGGCAGTCAGTCTTGGTCGTGTCTGGCAAGGTTCCTCGCGGACACACCATGCATGCTGTTTCTACGTACGGTGAGCGGATCTGGTGAAAATTATGTTTTCCTTAGGCAAATATTTGTATACAATTAAAATGTAATCATAAATGGAAAAAATCCTGACAATATGTATCTACATATTCACAAGTTTGCCATTAACAAGTATTAACTAGTCTATTGGTCCTATGGTTAATGTTGTTGTCTGCTCAGCTGGACTATTTACCAACAATGAAAGACCGACTGACCAGCTCAGACCGTTTTCTCATTATTACGTACATACGTACAAACATATATCAAGCCAAGTCCCTTACGGAGTAGGCAAAGAGCGCGGAGTGCCAAATATCACATTAATAGATAAGTTTATTTTAAATTAGAGAACCTGGAAATACTCCGCGGAAACGCTAAGGCAGAAACATAATACCAGGTCGGCAAGTCGGCAATGCTATTATTTCTAAGCAATGATAAGATCGCGTAGATTCGTATTTCTAAGAAAATAGTTATCCACGCTCATTTTTATAGTTTTTTCTCGACGTTAAAGTCGTTATTGCAAGTGTAAATTGAACCTTTTGTATTTCTGTACTGTTACATTTTATAGCACTGTAATTACTTTATAGATTTCACTTCGCTACGAAGTCAAGATTAAATAGAGCCTTAGGTATCCTTTAGGGCTGGACAAGGCCTTGAGAATTACTCAGATTTTGCAAACGTTCTGAGAGAAGGCGAACGTTTACAACAAAGGTCCCGTTTGCGTGTTGTGTCTGCGGAATAAATTGGTATTAGTTCTGGATTTTTTAAATTAAATTATTCACTTTAGTTAATTTACGTACTTTGTTATTTAAAGATAGTAGCTACCAAACGGAACGCTTAAGTCACAAATTATAATACGTGAGTAAATAAAATTTTAAATGTTCCGGGAATGTCACGTAATATATTCGACCCACTTTTTCGACGTTTAAATTTTCATCTTGAGTATTAACGCCATCTGGTGGCCGCGCTTTTAACGATACGACCGTTTTTCGCCAACATCTGCTTTTATTTGCTAATGTATGTTGGTTTTTCATTATTTCTGGTCTTTCTTCTCTTTTTATTATCTCTTGTGGACAATAAAGAGTACTCGTGTTGTATTGTTATACACAGTTTATCATTAACTGGTGATTTCAACCAAAAGGGTACGATTTAGTTTTATTGTGCAAGTGCTTATGTATCATATATGTATTATTTTTATTATACAAAAGCTTGTGATTAATATATTATCTTCAATACACAAAAGCTTATGGGTCATAGATTGTTTATTATAACAAAGCTTCAAGTTCGAACAGTTTTCTATTATTATTTTTTAATTTAAAACTTTTGTTTCATCCGTTAATTTTAATTATTTTTGAATGAATTAGTTAATGCATTTATTTCTGTGGGCATGCCTAAATAATATACGTATGGCAGTTTACTCCAGCACATTCCCCGGGTGGAATCGTACCAATATTAAATTTTATTAAATTTAAATTAGCTAAAATGTACATAAAAAATTATGTTTCTCTAGGTAGATATATTTTTGTTTTTTATGCTTTGAAAACATTATGATTTAATGAAACTTTGGAGAATTGTTCACTAATCCTTACGAAGCTTTTGGCCCAAAAATACACTTTTCTTTTCATTATCTGTGTTCTTAAACTGTAAATTTTTCTTAGATTCACTCTATTTGGCAACCATGCCGTTGCACCTATTGACACAAAAATTAATTAAATTAAATTAATTTAATAATACAATCTAATATTTTCGAAAGATATGCAATTAATTTTAAGCGCTGGCAGTTTTTGTGGTGTTTCGTATGTGCAATGACTATCAGCAATTACTACTTGTGTGTGGACTGATCGCGGTAAAGCGTAGCCTGCTTATGTACAGTTAAATCCTCTGGCTGCCGATTGCTCTAATAATATTATTGTTTTAATGTTATTATGTTAAATTAGTACGTGTAACATAATTTACTGAACTTTTATTATGATATAATATATAACATACCTCATATTGAGTGCAGTTGAAGCAGTGCCAGCAGCAGCTCTCCCCTTCCACGTACTGCTTTGCCTGGCCCAGTTCACACTCCGCGCTGCACACCGATTCCGGGGGTCTCCGTTCGCCCCATTTGAACTGGATTGCTGTTGGAAATGACATTTTTCCAAGTGTTCACGTGGCGGAATAAAAAAGATGAAACAGGAATGGGGTGTCAGGGAGGGTGAAAGTGCAATGTAGTTTCCTTATTAATTGTCAAAATTTATGTCTGTTGTCAATAATTTAGGTACAGTTAATTGTATCGTGTGAGGTTTAAAAAATTTTTTTTTTTATATCAGCACTTATCATTTTAATTTCTAATTCTAAAATTATTTATTCACTACACATTTCTTTTTTCATGTTGAGAATGTGACAAAAATGAACCAAAATTTAAAAAATGCCATAAAAATTTAAACAGTATTCTTTCATTATTTTCATAATATAGTCTTAAAGGTAGTTATTAGCTTAAATTATGCTGAATTTCTGTCCAATTGAAAGTCGTTAGGCAGTATTGGGCGAATTTCATTTATTTATAAGTTCAATTTATAAATTTTCAGAACTCTTATATTTGTATTCGGATCGGATCGTAGCCGTAGTCGTCATTCACGACGGGTAGTTATTGAAGCAATCAAGATAAAAAACCCTATACATACATTTCTTAATCGCTTCCATTACATCGGCTCCCGGTATTAGAGCTTTGCATCAAATTACCTGATGTAAGAGGATCAGCTTCGATACTCACGAATGGGATTACAATTTGCGTAAATCCATTGTTAATTCTAATTGTTGTAACATTCATATATTATGTAGAGTTAATATGTGCTTGCGGTTAATATTATGATTGGAGATGTTCAGCAATCATCACTATTATTGGCATTTCATAAACAGAACAAGAAGAATTTATCCTGTAGACGGTTGTAAGGA
Organism: Parelbella ahira ahira; assembly: GCA_018244795.1. Taxonomy (NCBI): domain Eukaryota; kingdom Metazoa; phylum Arthropoda; class Insecta; order Lepidoptera; family Hesperiidae; genus Parelbella; species Parelbella ahira. The sequence goes on along the minus strand of DWME01000296.1, from coordinate 18,826 downwards.
GAGTTACTAAAATCATCATAGCAAAGAAAAACGACATGCGAAATGAATAGACATAAGGCAATTTTTATGTCATGTTTTCATTTCTTCCTGAAGATTTTTATGATCATTAAAATCGAAATATTGAATTGAAGTGAATTATGAATGTATAACGGTTTGAAATTTGATTTTTTTTTGACATGAATAGGATCCCCTATCGTTAATGGCTAGCCATCACATTGTGTCCTTTTACGTTAAGGGTTTTATGTTAAATGTTTAATGTAATATCTTTAGCTTTATTATTTTCTTACCATCAATATTCAGTTGAAGTTCTTCATCTAGATACTCTCCTACTTTAAGCCAGCGATATACTCCTCGAGATATCTGCTTAAAATGTAGGATGTTGTACCTGGTGGGGCCATCGCCGTTGGAGTCGAAGTGGAACTCGTCACCGCTTAGTCCTACACAAATATAAGCATTTATAGTTTCATATTTTGAAAAGTTTAAGTTCATTTTTTAAAATAATGATTGCACTTTCCTCTTCTCAAAATAATAGAAATGTTCGAGTTTGTACGAGATGTCCTAAAGTTCCTTCACTGTTTCAAATTCTGTCCCGTTAGAAGCTAATGTTCGTGCCTTAAACGATTTCTACTACGCGGTTAAATATGGCTCTTTAGATATGTAGGAATATACATTTTAAAAATCAATTTACTTCCTATCTCATCATTACCAACGTGACTTTGGACAATGTATTGATTATAACACATGTTAACTTACATGTACAGGCACATCCACAAATTAATATAAAAGAAAAAAACTTACCGGTAAAATTCACTTTTCTTAAGTATCGCAGTAAATCCGCTCCACTGGCCGGTCTCATAGCATCGCACAAGCCCCGCTTACCCCCGCACACTGCAGCGTGCATGTCGCTAAAAACAAATGTCGTCATTATCAAATAGGCAAGTAACTTATAAGCGTATAATAGCAACTATTTAATCACCAATCGACTGTCGATATCTGGTAGCTTTAGCCAACTACGCTTCTTTCCAAATGATTCGATCGTACATCGCATGTTTTTCCTCTAAACGTTCAGCAATATCTGCCTATCCAATGTGAATGAACACTTAATACGGTCTCTGTAGCTGCAAAACGCTTATGGAAATTCAGCATTAACATTCAACGAACACCAATGGATTATGTGTATTGGACTGTATGTCTGGTTCGGTTTTATAGTTTTAGTTTCAAAACAAATATAGAAGGATTTAGTTTTGTACCACGGATTTTTCATTTCTATTTCTATAGGAACATTTTTTTTAGATCATACACATTCTGCAACATAGCTCCGGCTATACTTCCGAACGCATGGATTCGGAAATAGCCTTCGTCTCCGAATCTCATTCAGAGAAGTTTCCATTTGAATATTTATTTGAAATTTTCCGGTACCCAGTTTTCGGATTAATTTATTTTTGGGAAACGGGAAAAAACGTACACGCGAGATATTATTTTTGATAGTTTACTATCAACGATGGATTCACTGCTTTACACTTGCTTATAATATAAAGATGAGAAGGGTAACAGTTAATAGCAAATAACGAATAAGTAGCACAGAAAAAATTACGAGATAGAAGATCACAAAATTTCGTGTGTCAGAGAGGAGGAAGAAAAATTATTTCATTTGATATAAATGGTTGGGCAAAGCTCGACAAAAAAATACAGTACTATCTGCTGTTTATCACCTGGGACCCGAAATCATTCTTGTCTTGCGATGGTCTCCAATCTCTCCCCGTTCCACTAGCTTCATAAACTTGGCAATGAAACAATGTTTATAAATCAATTGTAGAAAACAAAATTATGCAATGAACCTATGAATGGTAGATGACAAAATCCAAAAATTACCTTTTAGCTACTATTTCAGTGTTCGCCAATTCATTGTTTAAATTTCATTCGCTCTAAAAGAACCCTACTTTTAAATAGAGTATCAATTATTTAATTTTATTACCTGAAAATGCTCTTTCGAAAATTATTCTTCTTAAGATTCTACAGTAACCATAATGCGCTTTTCTTAGATTTGTATCTCGTTACGATGCCGTCCTGCAGTCTTAATGTAACAAAGAGCCTGATGTCCATAATGAAGTCATGTCATGAAAAATTTGAGATTAGAAAATACTAATTATAATTTATTTTCGGAAAATGTTTGATAAACACCGACGGTAGTTTTACTTGAAAGACCTTTACCTTTTTAAGCTCAATTACGTAACATCACGCCTGTAATCCCCGAAGAGGTATGTAGAGGAGTGTAGTATACTTACTCTCACGTTTTATCAGTTACGTTTACGTCCCATGGAATAATAGGTGGTGAGCCTATTGCCATACACCGGACACAGACCCGGACTTCGAGTCACTACTAGAAATTCTAAATCCAATAGTACCGGCCCCGGGATTTGAACCCAGAACCTCCCGAACGGCAGTCGCCCTTGTAACCACTCGACCAAGAGACAGTCAAAGTATAAGCTCAATTATTTTTTATAAATACAACTCAACAAATGAGACGGATTGTTTTATTAGTTCCCTACTTTTCATAAGCTACTGAAACTTAGCATCACTTTTAAAAATCACACATTGCTTTGAAATTAACACGCGTCGCTTAAATTTGTTGCTTCAGTTTAAAAACAATTTAATGCACAACAGTCCTACGAACAAGTTATGATACACGTACAACTTGATGTGTACAGACTACTTAAGTTTGCGACGAGTAATACATATTATATTCCAACAAGAAGTTGTACGTCACCAGAGTAGGTAGGTATCCTATTAATTCAAATCGAGAATTAAGATGTGGTGAATCGGGACATGTATAATACCGCAACATTATTACCACATTCTCGGAATAGATTATAGACGATTAATCTATGTTGGATTCTCAGAAATTTCATTCTGAATTGCCTACGTTTGGGTAATTTTGGCTTAGTTTGCCGCTGCTCTTATTAATTAAGTCTTAAGAAATTATACTTTAACTTTGTTTTTGTGTACCCTTAATGTTAGATCTTATTATAAAGTTATTATTATATAGATAGAAAAAGTTTGTTAGTATGTAATAATCTGAAGCATAATGGTTTATTGTTGATTGATCGCCTGATGTATAAGAGACCTGGAGTAAAGACGCTACAGTCCATATATTTGTAAAAGTCCGCCATGTTGTAATTCTAAATTTTAATATATCGTGTTCTATTGGTCATGATATATTGTTCCAACTGCTAATCTTGCTATATACATCGCTTAATACACTCAGTGATCGAAAATTGCTGGATCATTCTACGCATCCACAACCTAAGACCCTCACATTAGGAGTATCTTTTCAATTACATTTAATTGACGTTCAAAGAGACATGTCTAATACTGTGACATAATCCTGATATATCTCGGCTTGTCCCGCTTTGAACGGGGCGGGATAAATAGAGCTTGGTACGTGAGAATTAATGACAAGACTCTGTGGTAAACTAAATTAATACGTAACTCATGTGGCGGTGACATTTAGGCGGGAAAAGACATTTTTTACGTAGCCAAACTTTCACATCGCTATTAATTCACCAGAGCGGTAACTCTGACGTAACATTTCGTAAAGTCTATGATCTACCCTTAAATGTTACATGACATGTTAAAACGATTAATTTTTAACAGCCCAATCGCAAATAAGAACTTTATTCAGATAATAATTAAGTACAAATTTTGCTTGCGTGACTTGCGAGCCCAACGTACGCATGTACAACTTTACAATTAATCCTTTCGTTTTCCAGAACAGTTGCCCGAAACCCACTGAGGTCACAACATCTGTTTATACCAGCGTGAACTGTTGGGTACTATAATTGAATCAAAATACCAGTCCAATTTCAACCTTCTTAACAGCGCTCTACGGTCCATTGAGATCTCTCTTGTTGTGCTATAAATTTTAAATTCGTTTACTAAAAACAAACGTAGGCTGACTGACGCGTCATTCACTTGGTTTTCAAAATGTATTAATTTTAAAACAATTTTACATGTACAGTTGAGAGATAAAGTACTAGCTATCAGTTCAGACCTTTTTCAGACTTTTTTGTACACTTTAAACGGCAGGAATTAACTCAATTTGTTGAGTTACATAAATACTATCAGAACAGTCTCTGTGAGGAAAGTTAGCCTCTAGGGAAGATATTGGATTTATGTAAGATTTTAACCCATTAAAACTTTTCCAATCTTTCAAATTAAAATTTTGTTCACCATTATTCATCATTCATCATTATCAGCCTACTCCCGTCCAGTGCTGGTCATAGACCTCTTCAATGGCACGCCACTGAGCTCGATCTTCAGCTCTTTGCATCCAACTACTACCACCCACTTTGCGTTCGTTCAACATTCGTATATACATATGTATAGGGAAGCTAAGAGTACTTCACAGTAATAGAATAAAAAAAGAACTATTTTATTGTATGTCTAAACTAGTAAATGCGCGACTACGTACACGCACGTAGGAACGTCACGCAAGATGGCGTTAGTATCATGATATGTTAAAAGAACTCTCTTACGTTGCGAAGAAAGTTACTACCGAGCGATCTTAAAACAAACGAAAATTTACTGCAGGTAGCATGTGTTTTTTTGTGTAAACAATCATTCTTGCCTACGAAAATTTCAAAATCCTGTGGAGTAAAAAGTTTTGCCGTCTTTAAAATTGTCCCCATTTGCTTGCTGTGGCTGGGCTCAGTACAAATACAAACATGTTAATGTTTCATTGCTTAAAGTACCTATTCATTTGTACTCGTATGTAATTAATCAGTAGTTCGTCCTCCTTTGAGCACAATATATTTCCTTTAGTGGATATAACAATTGCAATCTTCTAGAGCATTCATTTAATAATGAATTGATAAAGCACATTGCATACCCATTAGTGATAAGTCTGAATATTTACGTCGGTTTGATTTTGAAATGGCTACGCTGGTCTTAAGTTGGTAAATAGATACATATAAATGCAAACATATTTAGTAATATTATTCTTAATCACTTATATTTGATGCAATTCATTTCACTGTTAGGCTCGGGACGAGGCCCTGCATCTGAAGAACGGGGAGAGCTCGCTGATTTAAAAACACGAAAACGCTACTGGAATTGCTGGTCAACTATCTTAAGCATAATCATAAGCATTGTTTAAACTTTTAGCAACCGCGACAGAAATTCCGAGTGCTTTTATATCAGTACCATAAAGTTAATTTCGATGTAAAAGGAACATAAACAACTCATAAATCATTCTTTGTAGGGCTGTCATAATATGAAGTGGCAGTTTGACGTAAATAGTATTGTATTAATTAATATTTGATCAAATTATCATAATATCAATTGTATATTCACAAGCCCACAAATCTAGCAATGTCCATTTCAAATAACGACTAAATGAAATAACGTTATAATCCTAAGCGACCATTCCTCTAACGATAAATAATATAACATTAACAAGTTTCGACTTCTCTGTGTTTTGTTTCATATCATGGGTACAATTTAGATAATCAATAAAGAACAAAGACTAAAAATAAATATGCAACGTCGAAAGTTAAGGCATGAGTAGAAACTGAAAATAGTCATACAAATTGAACGTTTAGCAATGTAATGGCTCTGCAATAACTGTGTGCTTTAAGTGTATGAATCACAGTAATATTTCTGTGGATTAGACGGAATGAACGACCATAATATCCAGACGCGCTAATGCACTCTGTTGCAAGCAATGAGGCAATTCATTATATGTCGAGCTATACTGCGTTTATCGCAAACAAATGCTCTTTGATTTGCATTTGCAGCTGGCAAATAAACACTATGTTAAAACTACTATGTGAAGTTATAAGGGTTTAAATGACCAACACGCCCTCTCAGACAGTTGCGAGTTAAACATACGATTTATTATTAGTAAACGAGCTAACTTTAATAATTATATTTATGCGTTGAAAGAAAGAATGAAAGAAAGACAACTTTTATTCGCAATATAACCTACAAATTATACGAGTACTAAATAGTAACAAATAGAACAACTGCAGGCCGCATACATTACACAATGGATCCTGCTCAGCATTATGCTGGAAGTCCAAGAACAACCAGCGCTGGTTATCATTTGCGGATTTTAGTTGACATTAATTACTATTGGGATTCAGTTAATTCAGTAAGATTTCTAAGAGTAATTATACATACTCGTACACACGAGTATGATATATGACAGTGACAGAGAACACAAGACAAATATAAAACAGCACACCAACTAGCTAAAACGAAATCTACAGAGTAGGATTTATGTTCGCATTTTTAATTTATAAATTTTGAAATATATACTTAATAATTACTTATGGGTAGGTCAATGAAGACGTCGTTTCTTTAGAAGTAGTGGCAACCCTGAGTAGGTCGGCGATTTGACGGCTAATGACAAAATGTTTGCCCGTTTCCGCTTCAGAGGGTACGTTAAGAGGGGTTGTTCCGGTTGTTTTCCTTAAATAATATACGAGTGTGTGCTCCCTGAGGTTTAAATATTACCGACGCATTAGTTGGTCACCAACCCCAATCTCTACTGATTTGTTCTACTTCAGTGGCATAGTAGAGCAAGATTTAAATTGTCACTTCAGGGAATAGACTATTCTAACTTTGAAAGACTGAACTCATAAGGCGGCGTTAAATAATGAAATAAAACGTAACTTCATGCCTGTAATCCCCGAAGGCGTAGGTAGAGGAGTGTAGAACACTCCCACGTTTCACCAGTTACGCCTACTCCACCGGTCATAAAATGTAAAATAAAAAAATAAAGCGCGGAAGCCTCACTGGTCTGTTAGTCAAGTAGTTAACCTCTTCGACGTGTAACTAGGGGGATGTGTCTACGATGCGCGCCAAAACAAATATTTGCACCACGTAACCGGTCAACAGTAGTACAGATGTCAAGTTTGGCACCAGGGAGGTGTCTATTGGTTGTCTTAAAATATTTGTTTTAAGCAAAAGGGCAACAAATGAGCATGCGGCAGTCGCAGGTGACGACTGCTGCCCATGGACGTCTACAACTGACCTTGAACGGGACTGTACGAATAGAACTGTAAGTGTTAATTTACAGGTTGTCAGTAAGACTAGTGTTCAATCAGTTATAAGATACATACATATATTGGTAATGTCGTTAGCCCGTTAGTATTTGTTGGTGTGGGTGTATTTAGTAATACTTAGTATCTGTTCTATGTGAGGCTAGTTACAGACACGTTGCTCCTTTCGAGAACTGCGATAGTCTTCTCTAGTATTTACGTGCACCAGTATCCGTAACCTTTATGAAACACAAATTGTTATAGTAACAATTGCTTCGCGGTAGAAATAAGTGTAGCAGTGGAACTTCCTCGGGCGAGCTGTCTACATATTCCACCAACTACCCACTATTATCGTCACAATCTGTTAATATAATTAAACCTGGCGGTCAAACTTTCAGTATTTTCGTATCTGAACACAAACATTGTACTTGGTGTGTGCACACCGTAGTTCTATCCTAGAGACTATCAGTTTACGGTCTACATCTGGATAAAACTAAATTAATCGTATAGCTTGTATAAAATGACATGCTGAGTACAGGATACGAAGGCGCGGGCAATTGACTATATTGAATATGATATTGTATGAAATATTTCTTCTATTGATTTCTTAGAAAATTAATATTTTATATGGTGAAAAAAATCAGCTTATGATTTAACTTGCCAATAAAGGCATTGTATATCTATACTGAGGACTAAATAGCTGTATTTTCGATACAACTCACTAAGTACTGGACATTCGAAATGGGCTCTCAACAGTACTCAGAAGTCAGAAATACTTACAGCGGATAATACCAGCACTTGGCTTATTGTAAGCACCACAAATGAACGCTAAGTGTACGAAAAGTAGTTCGCGCTACATTGTTGGTTTTATTGCACTCACCTCCCGTAGCTTCGGGGCCAGCGGGTAATGGATTGTGAATTATAGGCATTATTACTTACGGTCGTATAGTCGTTACAGTTGATGCAAGAATTTCAATAAATATCTGACATGGATTCTTGAGTTCCTCGACAGGAAAAAGGTAAGAAAGGGTTGGTTTCCATGGGATTGACCCAAATCATATCAAAATCAATGAAATTAAACACGCAATATTACCAATGCAGATAGGAACTGTTAAACATCGCTTAACATAGGTACATGGTATTAAGCATGATTTAGCTGTAAGTGAGATTTGATTTAATATATGCGTTCTGGCAGTAACCCAGTTTTGCTACATAAATATTTCAGGACGATTCAGATGCTGGTTAATTTTGGCTAAATAGAAAAATATTACCGCTCATAAAACTGACATAACTCCGACACAAAGTGCAACAGTTGCCCATTAGCACCGCTCAGAGTTTTTGAAGAATGCACGTCGGTGCTAAAATGGGCTTAAATTTTAAATTCGCTGCAAAGGTTCGCACGTAATGGTCATAGAGCGGTAGAAAAATAGACAAAACCTGGCAACGCTCCAGCGAAATACTTTTGGTTACTACTTTTTTATTTGGTGCGACTATTGTGCCTAGAAATCTTCAAAGATTTTTATCTCTCCGTATATAGATAATGTATTGATGTCAAAGAAATGGAAAGAGTATAAAACTTTGGTCTGAATTGAACCATTGTTCTACGTCGCTTAGGGCACTACTCAACAAATGAATAACGAATTACTATTGATCTTGACGGTTTTACAAACTGTAAGTATTATTATCAAGCGATATTATTAGGTTTATATAAAGGTTGTAGTTGACCATAATTACTGAAGGTCTGTGCTCTGTTAAGCAATAATTCAATAGGTAAACGTAACATTACGCCTGTATTTCTCGAAGAGATCGGCAGAGGAGTGTTGTACACTCCCACGTTCAACCAGTTAATAATATAATAGGGTAACTCGAATCGAGTTGTGTATATCTTAATCTTAGTTAAACATTTCACATCAACAGTTATCCAACAACAAGCATCAAATTAGACGATTATCAACCGCCTTATAATAATTATCTCAAATTGATTAAAATGTAAATGCTAAAGCCATTGAATCAATCCTGCTATGCGTCAAATTTCTTAGATTCAATTGAACAGAAATAGACACGGCTCAAGTAAAAACTTCCAAGGACTTAAAACTTTATGATACTCGCGTGGGCGGACTGAGCGAATTCCGAGCGGATATCCTGACGTTACTTGCAAAGTAAGTGTAATGGCTCAATACAAGGTTAGCCTCATTCATTTCGCAAATACGCCGTGCAAGTTTTCTCAGTTATTTCAATTGTGCTAATGAAGTGAACAGTTGTAGTGAGCGCAATCTATGAGTCTTTTAAAACAAATTTAGATTACTATTATGCTTATATACGAGTACATACATAGCATAACGTCACGTATTTATTATCTTTAAGAGATAGGCAGAGGAGTGTCACTCACGATTCTCGCGACGGTGTACATTTCACCATGGAATGGGGGTGAGCCTATTATTACACATCGGGAATCCAGACTTCGTGCTACTACTAGGAATTTCAAATTAGAAAACCCAAAAATACTCTGGCTGAGCCGGGATTCGAATTCAGGAACTTTTGCTCGATTGGAGTGGTTGCAACGACTTTACACAACAGACTCGAGTTGGTGATGTTGATGGAAGATGATTGCTTGCCATCAGGCTGTTATTAATTAAAAAATACAAATTTTCAGGTATATATGGAAGGATGGTTTGTTATATAATGCCAAAACAAGAATTGTCTTCGCTCTTAATATAGCTTTGAGATGTGACGAATATGATTACGGAAATAGAATGTGAAGATACCAGGAATGTTATGTTAGAAGTTATAAACAGCTTATCATATCATGAGAAGCTTTATTTAATAATAACAATACAATATAATATCTTGCTAATGAGAAAACTTAGGCCTGAGGTATGGCGTAGCTTAATTTATATCATCATTATTACTAACAGCCACCCATTTATCGTTCCACTGTTGGACACGGGTCTTTTCCCAGGATGAGAAGGGTTTAGGTCGCAGTATATACGCATATATATGTATATCTACATATTGAGTTTGAAAGGTATGAAGGTACGATTCATGCTGGTCACATTCTGACTGCGTGTTCATCGTCAATCAACGGTGTGGGATTTCATAAGGAGTAGTTATATCTGCACTAACATGGGATTGGAACGATTCAAGATGGCTACAGAATCAATAACTCGGTATCACAATAATACTTGTTAAGCCATTCCTGGCTGTAAGTAACAATTTATTCGCCGTGCGTCTCACATAAAAGTAAATTATAAAATGTTTGATGATGTACAGTGCATTGTCGGAGGTCATCTGTACTCGTGTGTTTTATAATACAACGTTTAGTAAAAAGTCGACAAAATGCACCGCTCTGCTGGCTTCACGGTGTATGTCGCCTGGAGTGCAATGTGCTGTTGTATTAAAGTTTTAATAGGAGAAAATAAGACAAACTTTTTGTACAGACTTTCCTCTGTGGAATAAGAAATGGGGTCGCTGTTACACCGCAGGCCTGGCGGTCTCATATTGTAATATGCGTTTTTTTCCACAAAACGCGCTGGGACATAAAGTGGAACGGAAATTACTGCTCTTGGGGGTGCTTTGGCGTGAAATGTTCACGAAAAGTGAAGTATGGCACTTTGGTCTCATTAGGAAATCGATGAATTCTGAGCTTTGATGTTTATCTCGCATTCAACATATTTTATCATTTTTGACATATATAAGTATTGCAGGCACGTTAATGGATCGCGTGCTCTTTTATTATTCCACGAAGGAATATTTTTTTAAATTGTTTGTTACATTAAGTCGGACGAACCCTTGGAAACCTGTATTTTTCATTCAGTATTAGTATGTGTCCATTTTTATTCCCTTGCGATAAGTTCTGGCGTAGTTTTCTGTCATTTTTATAACTAAAAACGCCTGGAGCAAGATTCATCATATTACTTAAGTTTAGATCTAAGTAGAGCAAAAATATGTAGTGGCATTGAAAAATAATGGTTCTTTCAACATTTGTAAATTAATCGTATTCAAGTTTTGTAACGAATTTCAATAGTACTTATCTTACGACGATAATCTCTAAGCGTCAATGATATTTTTGTGACTTATGTTGTAATACTACTACTCATTATTATACTACGAATGGACATATCTTTTAAAATTAAAAAAAAACTCTTCATAAATGCTGGCATCGTTGCGTATTTCTCGGTAATTTGTTTCTTATGGCTTTAAAGATACATTTTATTAATTTGTAGCGCAATAATAAATCAGCCATTACTTTACACAGTAGTTTCAATTGGACCTACTAACTTTGAATATAAAAATAAGTTTTATTGTAAACTCATTAAATTTTAAAACAAACTGCTAGCAGAACTAGTACATTAGTGGAATATTAGATCGTGCATCTCCGCCGGCGGGTTCATTTACATACAAAGTTCCCGGGCAGAATTCTGTATATAACACGAAATCAAGTTCAACTTGAATATACAACTTGTTTATATGCAAGCAAATGACGGCTGCGGTACTAACAATTACAACTGCAATATGCAGAATATAATACTTCGGTGAATATGTCAGCACATACGATTAGAGTAAACAGACGATATGGAAGATGTTCTTTTACGTAACATAAAAAAAACGTGACATCACGCCTGTAATCTCCGAAGGGGTAGGCAAAGGAATGTAGTACGCGCCCATGGGCGGAGTTTCAATCTTTTTGTTTCTATTACTTTAACACCCTATATGACGTTGGTTTGGAACAGTTGGAGCAAATACTGAATTTTGACAATGATGGATATATTCTGAGTCCCGCGGGCAATGTGTTCATAATTTAAAATGCGACAAAATTTAGGCAACAAAAATTTTTAAACCATCTAAAATTTCAAAGGTGGCGATAGTCCGGAAGGCGATAAAATTATTAAATTGAATAAGTTTTTACGTAGCGAATTATTTTTACTATATAAAATAACGGCATATCAAAGCGGGATTCGGAGGGTTTCATAACCAAATTCTCTTCGGGTTACAAACCTGACTAATGTATTAGAAATTCACTGCAGTTATAAATCTCTCTTTTAGTACATTTTACGTGTTATAATTTTATACATGAGTAAAATATAACAGGAAGTTTGCCCGACTTCTAATAGTAGATTTTCAGTGGGATATAGTATATGTATATAATAAAATCATTCTTAGTAAAAATATCTAGATATAAGACATTGCTTTTGGTAAAACAAAGAGCTGGCGGGTTTTTGCGCTCTCTTGTCCCTCTTTTAATATCAATCATTTCTTAAAATGTAATTTAAAATATATCTATTTTCTATTTGCACTTTCACCTTTGACAAATATCGAGAAAATCATTTCTACATTTGAATATGTAATTTTATTCCAAATATCAAAGTGATTGTCAACGATTTGAAATAGATTTCAAATTTTTACGGTTCCATTTAGAATCCTTCATATTTCAGTATCTAGTATTTTAAATTCTGAATCCTTCATAGCATATAACAGTGCTTTCTTGTAATTAAACTCGAGGAAACTTGGCTTGCGTTTAAAATAATTTTCTCCATAGTTACAAAACGAGGTGTTTAATCGTATCTGACCAGAAACAAAAAACAACAACGTAAGACTGCAACTGAAAAATGCTTGCTTTTTGTAAGAGTATCTCCGCTTTCTTATTTATTATGTTCTGGTCTGCATAAAGGATTTTAAAATTCAGTTCGCCCCAGTAAATTGTTTTCAGCTGAGAATTGTTAATGTACGTCATTGTGGCTGAAAGGCTGAGCTTAATGGGCATTTCATTCCTCGTAGTGGTGAAATGTTAATGGTATTGGATATTTTAAACCGTGCCATTGTAAGAAATAAAGCGAAACTGTATAAAACATGTCAACAGATGATCACATTTATTTTTCTTCTGCTCAAACAAATCTGGCTACCCACTCACATGCCATTGAAGATCTCATTCAATAACAATGAACTTTCCAGGTGTAATCAAAGCCAGAGATACAAATCAATACAAACGGAATGTATAATTATTAGGTGAAAGTCTGTAACTGAAACTGAAAGGCACTCCCCGACAACATTTAACTGCTGTTATATAGCGGTAATATTGAAAATAAAGGAAATTTCTACTCGACGGTCAACTTTATCAAACCTAAGTTAAATCAAGAACGGACCGCGGCTGGTCTTGCTTGACTTACCAGACCAGGATTACGAGCGCCTCGTATCCGTATACCTTCATCTGAGACGGGAGTGAGATCGATTTTAGTTCGCAATCTCAATCAACATTTCTATACCCTGTTTTCAATTAATTTGCTCTCAACTTAATGAAGTTTTCCCTTCCGTTCCTCGCTATTAACGGTCCTCACCTTCACTCCGTCTTCATGTCAGCTTTTACGCAACTTAGCTGTGTTTCGGTTACATTAGTCACTAATTTTGTAATATTTTTATAATGTTTTGTTTCAGTAGAATCAAATTATTTATGGGTAAAAAATAAGCGTGGACAAATATTTAGTCCCAGAGGGTAGCACACATCACAATTTACATTTGGAATCAGTTGATGTTTGTTGAGTAAGCGTCCCGTAAAAATTAATTGTAAGTAGGTATGTAACAAAATGCGTATACCTGCTATTTACGGTAACATTCGATTAGAATAATGTTTCATTTTCAAAAATAGTTTCACTGGCTGGTGTTTATTCATGGGATTTGTCAAAGATATTTGCGCTTCTAACGTATACAATGCAACGTTAATTTTTTTTATCTGAGAAAGTAGCGAATGAGCAGGCACTAGTTACAAGTGGCAGATGTTACTCGTGGATATCTGCAACCCACCAGTAAGAGGAACGTATGTCATTGTAGGAATAGTAGTGTATGTTAATTCAACTAGTATTCTTTGTTATGATTAATGTTAATTGGCATGAAGACTAAGAATAGGAAGTATGGTAGTTGATTAGTTAGTTTAGTTAGTGTCTGTCTTATTCGACGCTGGTTATAGATGTTTATGTGGCTATTCATTATGAAACTGCCGCCTTTAATTTAATAATGTATCGCTAGTCCTATTATTAAAACAGACAGATATTTTTTATAAACAGGAATTTTCTACGGAATACTCAATAATAATGAATAGTAGCTACTAATGAAAACGAAAAAAATATGATAAAAAGTAAAGAAAAAAAATATTAAAATACGATGGCTTTTATTAGTGACATATAATGTGAAACAAAACCCGTGGCATAGTTACGAAACTGTTGTACCAATAACCGATTCACCGAATTCAAAATGCTCTTTAATATTTATCAGCTTAAACGTTAGCCAAATGTCCAATACCCGAATGGAAAACTAAAAAAGGCATGTACACTAACTGCGCTCATTCCGATTAATGGAACGATATGTACAATTTACGATAGAACTAGTGTTATGAGACAACGAATGATTTTCGCTGGGCAACATTTTTTGTGAAAATATCCAATGGTATCAACGTTACAATGATGGATCGCTCTGCGTGCGCATTTCATCACCGTAAAACCAACGTCAATTCCTATGATAGATAATACATGGCTGGTGCGAAAATGAAATCCGTAAATTCATGAGAATTTCGTTGGTTCCTCACAAGTTTATCGGTTATAACAATTATTGAAACTATTATAATATACTATATAAATATATTGGTCAATTGTCGTGTAAACTAGTCTACTGTGATAAATTGTGAGTTTGATTTCAACTCATAATAAATATTCTATTACTATTTGTTCTATATCTGGTTGTAAAATTATCAATATCTTTATGTAGTCTATCTTGATTCTGGTTAGCATAAGCATAGGCTCCGCCTAATTTGTGATCTCGTGTAAAATTATTACCAGATTTAATATTATGAAATAGATAAACTAGTAATAAAATAATTCTCGGATTCTATTTGATAGTAATGTTTTTATGCTGATGCAGAACAATATTGATGCACAAATCAGAACATGTGGTTCATATTGACCACAGAAATGCATTCACATAATGAAACTGTCAGAGTTACTGAGTAATAAATCCCCAAGCGCGGACCGATCAATATGGGGGAATGAGCGCGTGCTGTCAGTTATATTACTTCTATCGATAACTCCATATTTCTCATACCTTACTACTGAAAAGCGTTGACAGCATTCAATATTACAATAGTATTATATTTCAGGTCACAATATCATCCCATGATAAATTAAATCAAGTTATAACAAATTTAATTATAGAATCAGATCTAATATTTGTAGTAAAATTACACCTCTGTAATTCAAGTAAAGCGAAGGCTAAAATCTTAAATCGTATTAAGTTGCTTATTCGACGCTCAGATATCTCCATCCTCGACAAAGAAATGTTATTTTAAGCGGCACTAAAGGGCCAGCCGTCCTTTGCGTGGGCAAAATCCTGATTTTATCTTGGAAGGAGGATGGCAAAGTAATTGATCCTTGGACCGGCATTCACCTTAGGATTGGCAGGTTTTGTTATTTAAATTCTGCCCTCTGCTCCTAAGATACCTCGTAAGATAAAACAAGATCCCTTGGTTTAACGCCACCTATTGAGGAAGTTTTTATATTTTGATTTCGGTATCCCTTTTGCGTGCAGTCTATTCTAATATATGGGTAGAAAATTCTTTATCGCTCACACCACAACAGACACTGTATAATACACAAAGACATAGCAAATGTAAACAATAGGCGGTCTTATCGTATAAAAACGGTTCCTTCCAGCCAAGACAAAAAATAATTACAGACCGTGAAGGAAAAGAAAAGAAAAGGCATTTACGCAATAATGGTACAATTCATAGATATAACTTAACGCAATAGTGAACAATGTACAGTAGGAAGGGAAGGCTCAGAAGTTTAAAGAATAAAAAGAGGAATAATTTTGATTGCAAAAATACATTTTACAATCGATAGGATCTATAGGTTTTTTAAAGTATTACGCTTTTTCTTCTTTCCTTATGTGAATGGATGTGATATAATGGTTAATATGATATAATATGGTTAGCAGACAATGGGAAGGAAAATAAATTATTGATTTAGATTATGTAAATTAAAGAAGAGTCAGTCATTACCCGCCCTTTGTGCCGGTCGTATGTATGTAAAATAATTGGGTCATACAGACATTTCATGTAACCTTTTTTTAGCATTGCTGCTATAATACATGTTCATTAAATATTTGTGTGTAATATATTATGTATCTATCTATGTCTATGTTAACTTAATAACCAAATTTGACGTAGGTGTCCGTTTTACGTAATCAGAAAGAAATTTGTTTCCTCTGATCTGCGCCTATGATATGTTTAAAAGGGAATATTTTAATGTTAATGAAATTACTCTTTTAAAGACTTTAATAAATTTAAATTCTGATCGGAATAGTAGCTGATATAATTGAAGTACTAAATCATTAAAATTTTCTTACCGTATAGCGTAAGCGAAGGCCATGACAGCATCAGAGACAAACTGCAATTGCCGCTCAAATTCTGTGTTGTTGACGGTGAGCCGCTCGCGTCCGGAGCAGGCCTTTTCATACTGCCCGTTGTATGGAGTGCGTGGACTGCCTGGGTATCTGCATTGGAAGTGATCCTCCCAAAACTCTGCAAAAAAAATAAAATTCAATTTTTTTTTTAATTTGCTATCTTAAAGAAAAGGCGACAGCTGTGTAGGTCCCTGTTTTAAAATAATTTCTACGGATCTCGGACATTCGTTCGTTTTAAGAAAGAATTTTAGTTTAAAAAAGACTTTTTGATATTGGTAATAGTTGCATGGTAACTGCTAAGCTATAAATTTTACTGTTTTCAGTGCTAAGCTATCATACTACTCGTATTTTAAGCGGTGTAACACCATGGTCGTACCTGTTAAGTGTATTTCCATGGTGAAGAGTGGACGG
Organism: Parelbella ahira ahira; assembly: GCA_018244795.1. Lineage (NCBI taxonomy): Eukaryota > Metazoa > Arthropoda > Insecta > Lepidoptera > Hesperiidae > Parelbella > Parelbella ahira. Next base: position 1,928 of record DWME01000296.1, on the reverse strand, counting down.
TGGAAAAAACGTGGTGAGAAAACGTGGACAGGCTTTCTGTGATATTTGGAATCTTAAAGGCAAAGAAATGTAAAATTTTGAATAAAATTTTACCGACAATAATTATTATTTACTGTTGTTGTATTTTAAGTACTGATATTGTATTCCCCGAGGACAACCTAGCGATTTGGCGTATGTTAGCATTGAAACATTTAAAGTAAAAAATTTAGTACGCAAAAACAGAAATACCTTCTATCTTCTTTATTTCTACACCAAACAAAGTACGTGGATGGCAAATAAAACAAGTCGGTCACATTGCTTCGGAAGTGGTCGTTTTGAGGCGGCCTTTATAGAGAAAAATATAAAAACAGGAGGGCATGTCTAAAATGGCTATTATCCGAATAAAAATGTCACATTGCCGGGTCACTTTCAACACATAAAACATTTAGATTTTTTTTATGTCGTAAAAGTAACAAATATGTAATATTTTTTTATGATATAGGCGTATTAAATGGGCATGGAGGTCACCTGAAGGTTGTGAAAGCTGCACTATACGTACTATAGATTTTTTTTCCGGAAATTTATGTACTGTATCGAATATATTAAAATTTTAAACTTTTGTTCATTGGGAATCTATTTTCTTAATTAGCTTTTCGACCACCGTGTTTATTTATTGTTTTTATTATAACAACGCAGTGGCGTTAGATCAGTGTTTGGAAGTTTTTTTGTGAATCAAATCAGAAACTAATCAAAAATCATCGATCAATGAGAGCCGTGGACTTCAGTGGCGGACAAGTTTATTGTTAGCCTGCAAGCAGTTTCTCCGAGGGGCTCAATTCCATGGATATAAGTAATATGTTCATGATTGATGAAGAGTGTCTTCTTCTAGCTACAAAGCTTCGCTATTAAACACATTATTTTCTGTATACGGTTCCTGTGTGGTTCGTAAAATTTCAAGAATTGTATGCGAAAACTTATTTGTTATTTATTACGATAGTTTTTTATCAAATATTGATTACCAATCCTTACCATAGATCTGGCATAACAAAAATAAGGTTAAAAATGGCCGTTTTAATAAATACGTACCCACGAACCATGGATTCCTTTTGTTATTCTTTACATTCAGCCCCAAGAAGTACTCTTTGAATCCTTTTACATCATTAGCTTGAGGTTGAACGCTTATTGTTCCCTCCACGGCTCTCTCGTTTCCTTCAGAGACCAGAGACCTGGCACTCCATCCATCAGACCCGACCCAGCTGAAGGAACCAGTTGCGTTAACACGTTCCACTGCTCTCATTACGCCTGCTACCTCCTGGTCGGACCCGAATATTATTGCACCTGAAACAAAAGACACATTGTGTAAAATGTTTTAAATAATTTTATCCTGAACATTTATAGACATTTAGAATATAAGTATTGATGAATTGGCAAATAGACAAAGTGACCGCCTGGTAAACTGGGTTAGCTCCGACAAAATATAGCACTACATTATATCACATAGGAGTGGCCTTCTGTTTGTTATTTGTCTGATACTTATGTTATTAATTTTAAGAACTAATTTAGAATGATTTGTATTCAGTACAAATGTTTATGACTGTTTATGTTTTGTATTTAGTATAACTGTTATGGTTAAATGGACCACCATTACACCTGTTACACAAAGTAGGTACAAACTTTCCTATTTTTACTCTAACATTTACCACAAGGTATACTTATATTGTATCACATTGTAATACACGCCATCAATTTTATTTTTCCAATGTACTTCCCATATTTTATCTTAACATTATATGGCTTCGCACAGATAGCATCAATTTTATGACACAATAAAACTAGGAACAACACACGAAAAATCAATTCAAATCAATTAGTTTGATAGATATTTCCTGTGGCGAGTAAAATATTATGGCGACTGTTATGGACGCTTTAGGGCGCTATCTTGCCGGAAG
>DWME01000295.1:0-37186 GCA_018244795.1 Parelbella ahira ahira | reverse complement strand
AGATCACTCGCGCGCAATGTCACATCAGTCGTCACCAGCGGTCGTCGACCTGCGCGATCATATGTTGCGCTCGGCTATTGAACTATCGCTCTTTATTAGATCACATCCGGCTGTCATTCGTGTATAAACAATGTCGCTACGCCACCGCAACTTGCGTGACATGGACGTGTGACACGGACTTGTGACACTTTAATACACAGTTCATCAAGTTTAATATGTGGAGTGGTAGTTATATCGATGGATATTACGACGTTGATGATGGACGCAACATACAAAAATAATGGATTCTCACTGTAATGGTAATAGGCGATAATGGATCGGCGGTTGATCTAGTTGTGGTTAGTCTAACTACCGGAGTCAGGGGTTCGGTTCCCATTCAGGACAAATACTTGTGTGATGAGGACGAGTATTTGTTCTGTGCGAATGTATATTTAACTATATAAGTATGTATTTAGAAATCGATATATGCATTTTATCGACTATTTGGCAACCTTAGCAGAGGCTCTGTCTAATTTGGGGTCAGACGGTATTTAAGTACATCCCAACATATTATTATAATATATTCAACATTACTGATCTCTCAACAAAAACGAAATCTATATCAAATCTCAATATCCAATACGATCATAAAAGTGGCAAGCGATTAATATAATAAGACTGGTATAATATATTTATATATCCCGCGGTCATGGTCACCGCGGTCTCATTCTGGAGGCTCGGCGGCTGCTCAGATGCGTCTAACCCACAAACCTAAAACCGTTCGTCCCACTATACCATTCGGACGTCTTAGTTGTATGTTACACTTTTAACACTGCCTGTGCGAAATAAACTTAAATATGAATTGTAACTTTACAAATTTATAAGTGACTGGTACCAGCTTTAAGTGGGTATTTAGATATGAGACATGTGTTTATCAGATGTCTATTCCACACATAACAAAGTTCTCATAGACTCATACGCAGACATATGAATTCGTTACTGGAAATCTAAAAAAGGTAAAAAACTTTTATGACGTCATGTATTCCTTGAACGTGGATGAGTCATTTAATAAATACGTGTTTGTTATTGGAAACCGACGCTAACGTTGAAGGATATACGCTGTAGGTTATATAGTACAGTCAACTGCACAAGTGTTAAAATGTATTAAGAAATGACACGACACGTCAACGGTTCAGAAGGGTCCCCATGATTGCTGCTGTTGATAGCGATGTACTATTCCCAGCGCCATTTTTGTTTCCCTTCGTACGTCTTTGAATAGTCGATATAATTGAATGATAGGATAAATGACTGAATAAATTAATGACAAGATTAACTCTGTTAATTATTACATTTAACCATAATTTAAGATTTGACTGCCTCGCTGGTCGAGTGGTTGCAGGCCCGATTACTGATCGGGAGGTTCTGGGTTCAAATCCCGGGTGGGGTACTAATGGATTATTAAAGTTATGATTTTCTATTAGTGATTCGTAGTGTCTGGATCTGTGCCCGATGTATTGCAAGAGGCTCACCACCTATTCCATGAGGCGTAAACGGAACTGGTCAAAAGTGGGAGTATACTATACTCTTCTGTCTACCCCTTCGAGGAATACAGGCGTGATGTTACGTTAACCGTTCCAATGTTGCATACAGATTTGCTTTCATAATGGAATAAGGTATAACGCCTTATTCTAACACAAACACCAATGTAGATGTAAAAAAATATTAAATTCACCAAGGTTTAAGAAAATATATAAATATAAAGCAATCTGCAATTAGACTTTCATTCGTTGGACGCTTCTATCGATTAATTTTATTATGTCCATTACTGGAATTAGATTTCTACTAATCGGTACTATTCCACCCTGTCCGGGGTCTTCTAAATCTTTTAATGTTCCGCAACTGAACCAATTATGGTTGAGCGCAACTCGCAAGGGCCTTCCTACAGTCGGTCAAGAATATCGCCCATAAAAGTCGCTAGTATGACTTTGACCTTGTTACCATAAGCAACATCTCATAGTGACGAATTCTTTTATAATCCACCCTATATCGACAAAGACCTTTATGGCATAGACTGACAAACGGGCAGATAGGTCGCCGATGTTAAGTGGATTCTGCATTTTTGTACGTCAGAGGAAATGCCAATGCGTTACTTATCATGAATACTAAAATAGCAACTATATTCGAGTTTATATATTTATATGTTTTAGTTAATTATTGTTTGATGAACCCAATAGTCTAAAAAAATACATTATCCTGGTATTTAAATCACTATCAATGCATAGCTTCATAATTAAGAGTTTTTTTTCTGAGCGCGAGTAATTTTATTACTAAAATTTTGTTGTTATGTTGGCCAAATGCAATGGTAGGTAGACGTAACACAACTTAGAGAACATTACGGAAAACAAGGCGTACACAGATTAGCTCGCATTGTTCACCTTCACTTAGTACACGTTATAAGGAAATTGCAAATGTATACTAATGCTTCACAGTCGAAGTCCAAAACCTCCAATCCGAAACCGTTATGAGTATATGTATTTTATTAGAACGCATAATGTTCTATAAATATTGTATTTGTTAACATCACGCTTGTAATCACCGAAGGGATAGACAGAAGAGTGTGGTACACACCCACGTTTCACCAGTTAAGTTTTGCGTCCCATGGAATGGGTATTTAATGTTAAATAAAATATGGTTAAAACGCACTAATAATCTTCATAATAAATAAAGCAATATCATATTAGAAAAAAACCATTTTGTGAAAGCAAATAAATGAATTTATTATAATTATTTATTAAATTCGGATATTGCTAATGGATCAGAAGTGTACATTCGCCTACAACATTATTAGACACTGTCTGCATATTGTCGCTCATTGGTAGTAGTAAATCACTTTCGTCACACTAAATGACTTTTCAACGCGTCTGCACCCACCGCTGACACGTCGACCTTGTATGCACCTTAACTGGATCCTTCTAACTGTTTCATTCGCGTGTTTTAGTGACTGATCTCGCTTACGTCACGAGACAAACATACTCTCAATGTATACATAACGTTATGTAGATATAAAAATACCATAAAAATACATCTAGTAATAGTTATATATCATAGAATAGTCAATAAGTCATACATACAATATTGTAATAGTCATAGAATAATTATGATTTCAAATTTTCTGTACTGTTTTCTGAACAAGAGTGTTTTTGAGATGTTACACTAGTCGCAAATGAGCGATATGTACTTGTGGTGGTAGAGTCTGACTTTGAATCTTTGATATACTTAAGCAATAATAATGATTCATAAAATCTTCTATTTTTGTATGAATCAGACTTCTATTGAATCGTATCTTTTATCAGTTCACGGCTAAACATAAATTTCAGGGCGATGTACGTATTATTCTTAAAACCAAGCAGGCATTGATAACTGCTAAATTTATTTACAGGCCAAAAGCAATCCCACTGAAATTTACGTATCGTGATACGCTTGGTACTAACATGTTTATAGCTTTTTCAAAAATTGCTTTTAATTATAATAAATATAGAGTTTAATATCCTTTATACTATACGTTCATATCGCATTTAGCTAATCGCGTTATCACTTATCAGATACGGGACGCCGAGACTGTCAAAAAACTCGTAGCAGTGTTGTTCACCTCGTTTGAAATTTCGCTCATCACGAGTCAGGCAAGGAGTCCTTTGTCAGAGGACATAAGCTTTGTTAACACACAAGACCCGATGTTATTTTGGGGACCGAGGCTGTTTGACTCTTTCTATACTTTAAATGTTATTCTGCATTCTCACGAGGGTTGATTTGGTATCCGTAAATAAAATCGTAGCCTTTTCAACGCTTGTATTGCGAACCCCTTATAATCGCTGTCCATAAACAACCTGTGGATGTCTGTGCAGGACAAGTCCTGAGCTAGACAGACTATACTAAATCTCAATAAAACGTGGTTGATCTACCTTCAGTACCACTGACTGCATAAACCGTTTATTTAAAATAGTAACTCCATGGCAAATAAACATAAATGTATTCCAAGAAAAATCAGTCGCGGTTGCACTAGCAGTCGTTACGTGTATCTTCTACATTCATTGCTCTCCGCTTACACGCATGCGGATTTCCGTGACTATTGGACTCCTCCATCAGACAGACCTGATCTATTTTCTTAAGAGAAACGAGACAAATTTTTCCTCATGGGAGATACTATTAATTTTCCATTTAGGTAAAGGTCTAAACATTCGTGCTCAAAACACAACTATTTGTCCTGAATAGAAATCGAACTCAAAACCCCACTCGCAGCGGTCACGGTCACTAACCCACTGGACCGACTGGCCGGTCGGAGCATACACCCAGATCAGATAGATAACGGTGATGTAAACCAATAAGCCAACGTAGCGCGCCGGGGGATTGATTTGCGTGTAATTACCATATACAAGACGGAAAGCTGACCGCTTTTAGATGTTTTGACTTGCAAAATACTTCCGTGACGAGTTGGAAAACAAGTTTAAATAAACACAAAGAATATTTAGTAAAAATGTTCTTATTTTAAATTGTATTATTTTTTAAACTGAACCAACGAACGTTTTGATGATAAAAATATACTAATCTAAAATTGTGTGTTCTTTTTTTTAAAATGAAGCCAGCGAATGATTTTTTTTTAAATATATCCACTTTAATTGGGTTTTTGTTTTTAAAATAAAGACAAGGAACGACCCTCCTGCCGATCCTGCCTCGTTGGTCGAGCGGATGCAAGCGTTACTACCGATCGGGAGGTCCTGGATTCAAAACCCGGGTCGGGATTATGCAAATTTAAAAATTTCTAGAAGAGACTCGGAGTCTGGATCTGTGCTCGGTGTATGGCAATAGGCTCACCACCTATTCAATGGGACTTAAATGTAACTGGTTAAATGTGGGGATGTATTACTTTGCCTACCCCTTCGGGGATTACAGACGTGATGATACGTTAGTAAACTGATTTTTAATGGCTGAAAAATCGGTTCATAGATGTAGCACAAGCCGCAATGATATTGGTATGTAGAAGCCTACACGTGCAAGATATTAATATTCTTGACAGTCGTGGATTATATTGACGGTTAATATCATAAATCGATATTAAATTCGATACACTTTGCAAGCCGCTTCGATTAATCGACAATGTACTTTTAAACTTGTATAACCATGGAATTTGCTCTTAAGTACAATTACTGTTCCATGTATGATTGCCATTGGAATTCCATGTATAATTACTATGACAATCACGTGTATAATTTGGTCCGTATTTAATTTCGCGAGTACCTAATCACGATGAGCCTGCGCTTTGAACATGGATATTAATTGGCAGTTTTTATCCTGTACTAGCCGGTGACTGGGACTTTTGGCGGGTAAATAAAAAATAAATAATTATGGAGTTTTCTTGTTCATTATTACACTGCTGTATAGACTATAACCAGATCGGTATTAATGACTGATATATGATAATCAAATGATAATTATGATTTTACAGCTTGTATGTATTTGGCAAACATACACACAAACATATAAAGAATATTATTGTTTGTCAAAAATTCTCTTGTCTTAAGGTCTATTTTAAATTTTTTTTAAAAGGATTAGTAACCTTTTTGCTCTATGTTTATTTGAGAATGAACTCATTTATTTATGTCACAATTATATAAAACATGAATTATAAATGCAAAAACATCAAAAAATCTGAATTCAACTCTTCTCATATCATATTGATAAAATATAAAAATTTGTAAGTGTAGCATTGATGTATAAGTAAATGTTAAGACACAGATATCAGTGCCTTGAATTTTCAAGGCAATCAAATTCTTAAAGAAGCATAATATGTAGACTTGATAACAATATCGTACGGGCGAGATATGAAGCTAGACTTATCTTCGTGCTAATTATAATTTGCTATTGACAAAAGGCAATAACACTACTGGGGAAGTGAAACGATCAATGCTGTGCAAGTACATGTTGTGAAACAAACAACCTTCTTTGTTGGCCTCGCCAGTTAGTGCAGTAATTTTAACTTTACTCACTGCACAAAACAGGGGTTACTTTTTTAATTCCAAACAATATGGTATAGATATCTATAATCACATATAACTTCGTATATATTGTGTGTGATATGTGATTGCTCCATACCAGTTGTTCATATTTATCAACATGTTTATTAGATAAAAATGACAAATCTAACTTAAAACTAGATGTTCAGTGTACTATAAAAAACATCAGGCATACAAATTGGCCACTAACCTGTATCTCAGCTGATCTGCAGCGGAGTAGTGTGGTGGATTAAATTGCAGGCCTCCCCGAGTTGAGGGGAGTGACCCGTGCCTAGCAGCAGGACATAAAAAAGAGAAGTCTATTGTAAATAATATGGAAAATGTGTTATCTGCAGAGTAGGTAACATAACTCTGCATACATTCCATGAACATTGGTACAGGTTATTACACTATTCTATGTATCATTAAATCAAGTGTCAAACAAAGCATTCTACAACTGAGTGATAAAGAAATGATAATAGGAAAGAAACATATAACAGAAGTGATAAGGATTGGATCAATCTGGCTTATGTGACAGGACTGAATTATAATTTGGAAAAGCAGATTAATATAAATAGATAATATATATGAACAATAAATAAGAAACTCTACACTTTTTAAGGTAATAGAGTTTTTGAGTTAAATCCAGTGGAACTAAGCTTATTTGGATAGTGCTATGACAATTTAGGCTCTTTTATTTCTTCATGAGCAAATAATATGAAATCAATGATGTAGATCTGCTTGATTTTGACTTTTATTAGGTGCATCAAAATAAAATTATAACTTTAGATACATATGACTACAATATATGAAACATAGGTACTAGTAACCTGATGCAAAATACCTCCAACCTGAACTACTCAGTGGGCAGAACTTTGGAATTTAACAGCAAAATATAATCTGATGCAGGATCTTCACAGAAATTCTGATACTAGAACTGTCCATGTAGAAATCGGCCTGAGCTTTTTGTTTTGTCACTTCTCACTCATTAAACTTGTGACAGCTGATAAGATCAGTAATCAATGACAGTTACTTGAAAAGGGCACACCATGTTTATTTAAAAAAATGCAATAATTTGTTGGAGATAACTGCTTATTCTGTTTCATGATCCTATATCCTAATGGACCTATATTTCTTTATGAGACACAAAACATGTGAATTTTATTCTCGACTATGTGCAATTTTATAATACTAACAGTTACTAACTCTATTACAAGAATATTTGTAGATTCTGCAAAGTCAAAATCATTTTGAGAGGAGACCTGTATACCAATAGTGGAATGATTAAAACGGGGTTGAGATAAAAATAAACTTTAAAAAATAAATAACAAACAAAGATATTTATAAATCTATTGTAATAGAATATTGACATTTATAATCAATATTCATAATGACTATTAATTCATGATGAGGTATATATAGGTGAATCATCATATACAATGAACAAGGAAACTTGACTGAAATTTGAACTGCCAATTAAAAATGTTGATTATGTCAGGATTGGAAATCATGGAAGTGATTTTATATTCATATATATGATTTATCAGGTTTTATCAACGTACATATTAGCAAATTAAAACAGTAATTTGTATCAATATTATTTTGCTATTTATATGTCTACATATTGCACCTTATCATGAAATAGGTTTTAATCCCATTTAACCATTGCCAATAGAACCCCAAGTTCTGAATTCGGCTGCATGTTAGGAAAGGTACTTAACTTTGTGTGCTGTTCAGAAAATTGGCTTTGCTGATAGGGTAGGCAGAAATACAAAGGCATGATATGGTGATTTCATTATCTTGCTTAGAATATTTGTCATATGAGAGATTAGATATTCCTACACTCGAGCTTTAGCTACATAAAGTCCATAGTTAGTGCTGATGAGATTGGTTTGTGTTTAGCTACTCAAACGAGGGGTACACTGAGGAACATAGTACTATCCCATGTCTGGATAAAAAAGTTTCACATATTCAGATAATATGTTTTGACAAGTATAGGGTGAACATTTTAGTCAAAGTATCGTGGATATAATAATAAATAACTAGTCAAATCTACAATGCAATAAATTTTGTGTGTTAAATAAAGCAATTTGCGACTGCTAAGGCACATTTATATACATAAGAGATACTCAAAGCCTACATCCAATAGAGGAAGTTCAATGTTTACTAGAATTTAGTATTAAAACGATAAATACATAGTACATGATTACTGAAAACAAAACGAAATATGACAAAGAGAAAATTAATGATAAAGCACTTACACAATGTAATACAAACACGACACCAGATCCGCGATTAACGAAACTGTTCCGATGACTGAAACCTAAAATACTGAACTGTTTAAAACGACACGAGCCGCTATCAAAAACTTCATATCTATATCATATCTGCGGTCGCTTCAGCGCGATTTTTCCTTTCGTACACAATTGACGTCACAAAACACCAGTCGAGTTCCGAATACATAAATAAACATACGAAACGGATAAAACGGAAAATCAGATCTCGTTTACCTATTGAGATGTTTCGTACTTTTGTCAAAAGTTACTGTAACCTTTAACTAAACCTCACACATTTCCATACTGGAGGTGAAGGTCCGCCGACTAGTGCGTGAAACTGTGTCTCGGTCGAATTACTGAACAGAAAACTATGGCAAGGAATATTTATGCAACAAAACTTACCAAATAGGTACGATGGACCTCGTAAAATTTATATCACTTTTATCAAACTTTTCAGCCTAAACAGACACTACACATTATATTGTTATCAAGTTCCACAACACTATGTCACTTAGTTTACTGTATAATTTTGTACAACTTCAGTCTAAACAAAACACTTTTTGACGAATTGACAAAAATTGCCTCATTCATGACAAATCAACATGTCCTCCAACGGTATATCCGGTCAACTGCACTAATGTTAGTGGTATGTTTATTCAGAATAATTCGTGAAAACATACGGCTGGTAAATAAATTATAAGGTGTTTAAAATCAATCAAGAAGACATTGAAATTATGAATATTCAACTTTACAGTAATTATAAATACATTTTACTACTTTCACTTTTATTTTTTAGGTATACAGACGTCACGCGATAATGAATCACAGGTAAAAATATTAAAATGCGTTGTAATATAACACTTAATTACAAATATTATTTGTTTAAAACAAAGATAAAGGGCACATTATTATTCAATACTAATCTGTAATATCTGCAATCAAGCAAAATTGAATGGAGTATATAATTATTGGTGTACAGACTGGTAACACAAAACAAAGCATTTCTATCAATTCATTGCGACTATTAAATTTGAATTGCATCTGTGCTCGTTTTAGTTTTCTGTGGTAGTGTACTGCACTGGTATCTGAAAGAAGCGCGGAATCGCGGTGGAATGACAGTATATTGGAATCGGAATCGAATTTTAAACCGTCTTTAATTTTAGTTATGTGATATTGTTCTAGGAAGATAAGTTTTGTAGAGATAAAATATGAATACTAATATGTTCTCGTTTAGCCTTCCTTCCACAAGTACTGGGATAAAGACTAGCAGAGCTAAAACTTTTGTAAGTTTCTTCCAGACTTCAAGTGGAGGTTATGTTTTTTGTTTTGTAAATTAATGTATACTTTGCAGGTTTTACCGGATAAATGCTTTGAAAAAAGAGTAGCCTGCACATGGAGACGCGGCAACAAGTTCACTATATACCCTCGTAGTCAAACAGTTAATAAAAATACACAGACAAACGATACAACCCATGCAACTGATGATAAAATCCTCGATATCCGTCAAGAAGTTTTGCTCTTTACTCCAATATTACGTAAACTGGTTAACGAATCAAACGGGACGTACCTGTCCTTACAAAAAGTAGTGGAAACAGCCAAGAACACTGACAATCAAGTAGAGTTTTTAAAGCTTTCCCGCCAGTATCGGTCAATCATTCGAGTTTGCATCGAAGGTCTTCAGGAAGCTGCTGAAAAAGTGAAAGATGCCATTCAAAAGAACGCTCTATTGTCCCATGTGACTATATTTTATTCAATTGAGTGTATATGGCATCTATGTGAGATTTTGTACATAGATAATATTCCTGGTGATGTAGTTTTGCCTTATTTACTGGAGTGGGTTTGTTTTCATTTTCCTTGCCATGAGCAGACAGCTGCACAGTTATTGGAAGCCTGTGAGCGAGGTTCTGAAGAACACTCACAGTACTGGGAGACTGTGGTTGGCATGGTGGTTCAAGGTAGAGTGGATGTGGCACGAGCATTGTTAAAATTGCATACATCAACAGACACAAATGAATTTAAACTGGTTGATAATTCACTGAGGAGCATGCCTGTGTATAGTGTAAGTCACATTTTTATTTAAATTTTGCATTATTCTCATTCTTGTTTGTTGTAAATCTTAAAAGGTATTTCACAAACATTACTTTCATTCTAAATTAATTAGTAATAATTATTTGATTTTAATATGAAGGGGTAGTTGGAGTGATATTATTGCCTAATTTGGAGTAAGAGTATGAAGTTAATTATTGTCTATTTATGTTTTTTCTTTATAGTTTTTGGTAGATTACTCTGTTATAGCAAAGGCCCAGGAATTCCAGCAGTTTCGTTGTTGACTTGATACTGATTGTCTGATGAAGTTCTGCTGGGGTACTTGTTATAATTCTAAAAGACTTGATAATGTTTTTACAAATTGACAGATCCTTTATACTAGAGACTGTCACTACACCTGAGATGGTTATTAAGCCAGATCAGTGCTATACAAAATAAAACAATGAAAGTATGCTGGTTGCAAAATATAATAAAAGACAGTAAATTACTTATTTAAATGTAATTTAGATATGGAGATATTTGAGTTTGTTGACCCAGTTGTGTCTTAATAATTTACTGTGACATATTATAAGAGTATTAATAAAACATTTGGTTTAATTTTTTAGATCAGTCCTTGATATTATTCATGTTTAATCTTTAACTTTATGTAAATAAAAAGTGCATGCTGTTTGTCTAAAATATGTTTTAAAATGTTGCAGGTGTATGGAGGTATTTCAACTGGAGAATTTACCATATCATGGAAACATTGGCAAGCAGAATGTAGGTCTAAGCTGACAAGCCGAGTGCTTGCCCACCAACCACAGCTAGAACTCATTATGAGGGTAAGATCAGTATATATGATCGTAATAATGTTGTCAAACTATGACCCAAAATGCAGCTGGATAAAATAATCTATTACCTAACGGACTGCCAGTCTGGATGCATTTAGAGACTGCAAAATAATTTTAAAATTTGAGTTCTTTGCCTAGATGGCCAAGAATGAAAATGATTATGATCTATTGGGGTGTTATTATTTATTATTTAAAGGTGTTTAAAATCATACAGTAGACCTGTTGGTCATTGACCTGCATGCTACACAATTTTTTGTGTTTTTATCCAGCAATGGGACAAAAATAAGTTTCCCACCAAGCAGCTGATCCATTATCTCAATTTCCTATGGGCTACATCCTAAAATTGATAAAATCTGAACAACTACACCAAAATGATCATTTCATAAACTAAGAATATATGCCAAAAATATTTTATTTGAATAGCCGAGAGATAGTCATACATATAACATGATAGTCAATTAAGATCCATTACTTTACAGCTAATGATTGGTGAATACTCTGCATTTGAATCGATTAGACCTAAATACAGCTCCTGGTTTGACATACTGGGTGGCTGGGTGTTGTTTACGGCACCTTGGGCAAAGAGACGAGAGTTGGCTGATGCTGCCGCAGCTTGCGCAGGCCTGGGAATGCCTAGCCGGACACATTTGGATGTAGTTGTAAGGGCATTGTTGGAAGGAGATCTACATCAGGTTAGTTTGGCTGGCAATTTGATTAATGTTTCAGGGCTCCACAAATCAAGGAAGTTCGATGAATTGCTATATTGCCAAGTTATAAATTTATATATAATTATACAGATCATTGCTATTCAAAATGCGTAACAAACTAAGTAAAGACCTCATCAAATTAAAAACTGCTATGTAATGTTAAAAATGGTCACATATTAGAGTTTAGCTTTCCACATTATGGATCTGAAGTTATTATCCTTAGCAGGAAGAAACACTTCCTTTGCTGTGGTGAATTTTATGTCAGGCTACAATATTGAATATGTCTATTGTGATAAAAATCTGTCTTGAACACTGCAACAATCAAAGGTTTCATGGTGAGAATTATGTTGAAATTAATTGACAACTAGTGGTGGCCGCGACTTTGTACGCTTAGATTTTGTCAGTTTTGAAAAATTAAATTGAAGTAACTTCTTTAACTGTTAACTGATTTAAATGAAAAAAACACTAAATGTTAAGCGAAGCCCATCACAATATAATCGTGAAAACTGCGTTCAAATCGGATAAGCCGTTTCTGAGAATAGCATGTACCAACATCAGACATACAGATATATGGACAAACAGACAATGAAAAAACATTGTTTTGTGTACTCTTGCGTATACAAAGGCAGCCTATTATCAACTTTTAAATAAATTTGCCATGTACGGATAGCGATCAGTTACAGTTTTATTATATGTATAGATCACTGGAGTTTATTTTTAAACTATTGATAATTGGAATTTATTGTTAACCAAAGTTAAACTTGTCTTACAATTGTTTTTCAATGTTTATTATAATTGTGTAGCACGTAAAATTCTGAAATAAGTTTATTGGCCCCAAAAAGAATATTTGTGTTGAAAACGTAATATCACGCTTGTAATCCTCAACGGGATAGGCAGAGGAGTGTAGAACACCCTCACGTTTCACCAGTTACGTTTAAGTCCCATGGAATAGGTGGTAAGCCTATTGCCATACACCAGGCACAGATTTAGACAACGAGTCACTATTAGAAGTTCTAGATTACAAAAATTAGATAGTACCCGACTCGGGATTTGAACCCAAGACCTTGCGATCAACAGTCGCGGTTGCAACCACTTCACTAATGAGGCAGGCTTTTAGGATACATATTTGTATTCCAGTACTTATTTAAAACAAATAGTAGATAAACATAAATTGCCGCATTGTTACAGATGATTCATGAGATTCAGCAGATATCAGACAATTCCTGGTTTGCCACTCACCTTACTGATATGCTGTACAACTGTGGCAAGCTACAGATATTTGATAAACAGCACATTGAGTAAGTTCAATTTGTATTATACTGACTATTTTAATTGTCATAGTTTCTGGACATTTCTATTA
The DNA here is from genome assembly GCA_018244795.1 of Parelbella ahira ahira. NCBI lineage: Eukaryota > Metazoa > Arthropoda > Insecta > Lepidoptera > Hesperiidae > Parelbella > Parelbella ahira. The sequence continues at coordinate 23,941 of DWME01000295.1, read as the reverse complement.
CGATAGTTTGTGTGTATTACTATTGTGATAGTTTTTGGAACTTTCTATTATTATATATTTCTAGTGAGTAGTATATCCATTGTGAATGTTTCTCTTGAAATGACAAAATAGTTATTCTTTAATTTCTTAACAAATCTTCCAGTGTAACCAAGCGTCTCAGAGACAGTCTTATACTGGAATATGGTTGTTTGCTAATGGAACATAAGTCTCTCTGGTGCGTCGGTCTGTCGTATCTGGCGTCATGTCCTCCTGAGGGATTGATGCGAGCAGAGTTAATCCTGGAAAGGATGCCAGTGGAAACCGAAGCGAAGGCTATGAGAGTGGTCGCTGAGGCGAAGAAGTATGGCTTGTTGGGTGTTGGTAAGTTCGATGTTTTTTTGTGAAATTATCAAGTGCTCATTAAAAAATTCGTGAAATCATCATGTAATCATCAAAGGTTAAAGAAGGTGAAAGTTTTCTGCAATTTTTTTTTTGTATTTCTCGCAATGACTTCACTTTATCTTGTAGTAAAGATTTATTGAGCGACAATTATATGGTCAGATGTGGATGATGATTTGTGAGAATGTACTATACGGGAGTTAATATGTCCGCTAGTCATTACCGCTATGTCTCGTTGTCCTCGCAGTCCAAACGGTGTGCACGTGCATGGGCGCGCGGAGATTAGGGCGGGCGGGCGGCGCGTTGGCGTGGGGCGGGCGCGCACGCAGCGCCGCGCTGTGCTCGCGCGCCGCGCACGCCGCGCTGCGCGCCTACTGCGCCGGCGCACCCTTACCTGCGCCCGACCTACTGCTCACAGCCGGGCCCACGCTACTCATAGACGATACCTTATTATTCTTAGGTAAGGCAACGTTACTATCACCTTTAATATTTTTTAGCATACTAGCATATGGCGTCAGTGCTAACTTTGTCGTCGATACTGGCCAAGGTCTAATCATTAGAGATTAGTAAAAAGGTTATGTTGTGGGGTTGTCACGTTCATCACAAATATACCTATATAATTTTTAATTTGAGCATATAGGTATGCATGTATTTGTAATAGAGTCGTTAGGTCTGAAATTTGGGAAAATGAGACGTATTGATTTGTCTATTATCGCGATAATAATTTATAATTTTACTTAGTTTTTAACCGTCGTTCTGTTTTCACAAAAATTTTTAGTCAGCGTAAAAAATAATCATAGTCATTATTGTCCCTTGTTTATGCACTTTAAATATAAACATATATATAAATTAACGTTGATGCTTTACATACCCATTGCCTTACATTAGGATATTTTTTAATAGGCGGGACACTATGTTCTGGCTTGCTGCATTGGCAGACACATATCAAACAAGTTCTAGTCACATTTAATTTTATGTATAAACTTATTGTACTTCTGTTGTAACTTATTTTTGGTTGTTTTAGGCAAATATTGTGATTTCCACAAATTATACAAGAGCAGGGAGTTCAAGAAAGCTGCAGCACTGCTTGTGTCTCTGATAACATCAAAAATAGCACCAGAATAGTAAGTACCTACTAATTTTGTGGAAATTTCTAATTTTAAATGGGTATACTGCATCAAGATCTGATTTGTATGTCATTTATAATGGATATGTGGTGACTGTATTGTATGGATAGTTAGTAAGATCTTTGTGTAATACCTGCTATGATATATATTTTGTTATTTCCCAAATACAATGTGAGAATGTTTCATGTCCGTGTATTAGTACTTTGAACTAGCTTTGAAAAGCCTTTGCTATATATCATAGTGTACATTGTTCTCATGTTATGGCTGTACTATATTTCTCAACAGATATTGTACTATCTTATCGTAAAATAAACTAACTTTGAAAGGAAATTGTTTATTGGTTACATGATTATTTTTGTATGTATTAAAACCATTTGAAATTTTCAGTTTCTGGGAGACGCTACTTTTAGACACATTACCCCTGCTTGAGTCTGACGAGCCAGTATTCTCATCAGGGGACACATACGAAATAATGTTGTGTCTAGAACTCCGAGCGAAGTGCCTCGAAGGAGAAAAGGCTGATTTATTGAGGCTAGCGGCAGCACGCAACCTGGCCCGCACAGCGCTCTTGGATGGTGGAGAAGAGGAATAACTAAGGTTTATTTGTGTGTGTATGTAAAGCTGTGGTAGGCACTTCACGCCGAACTGTCTCGAGCAGAATGAATCACTGAGTATTACAAGCTGTTTATTAGTGATAGTATTGATTCAAGTACTTACCATTGGTCATTTGAATAACTGTTAAGCTTTCTTTTGAGAACGTCAGTGTGGAAAAGAGTGATGGAGGTAACATTTTGAACAGGTTTAAAACCATTTGCTGGCTCTCAATCCTTTCAGAACAGTAAATGTAACAGCATAATACAGACACTGCAGTGGTGAAAGTGAATTGTAATGCAGTTGCGTGTTTTAATTACTGAAGTGTAATGTAATGGACATCAGTAGGAAGATATTGCATTTGTCAAATGTGTAATGTAAGGAAATTTTTTTTTGGAGACTGCTATAAAATATGTTTAACACAACATTTACTATTAACCTCTTCCATGTATTCCCTCTACAGTAATGACTGTATGATTGTTAATGACTGAATTACATGACACAAAAATGCTATTGTTAGTTATGGTAAAATCTATTGTCACATAAACAATTGAGATTAATTCCTTAATTCTTTGTGTGTACATTTTACAGTCGGCCCATCGGTAAAAGAAGTGTATTATTTATGTACCCATATTATTTAACTGTAATAGTCTATTTCAAGTTGGACTCGAAAACTGGCAAGTTCTGACATTTGTGAGAACACTGCCATTTTTTTCCAAATGGTTTTATCAGTGTATGTAATGAGGTATTAATTATTAGAACATATTCTCAATAGTGATGACTTCAGCCTTATTTAAATATTAGATCAAGTGATTTAAAGTACTTATACTGCTTTTGATATTCATATAATATAAAGTGTAGTAATACCTAAGGATTAGTTTGTGGAGCAATAATTTACAGAGTTCATCCAGGGTCATGTAATTAATACTTAATATTAACTTATTGAATAATCGTTTTGTAATGAACTTATTGGGTTTCTTACTAGATTTGATTTGGTTAATAAGTATTGTAAGGTCAGTTGGATGCACCATATGCTTGCCTTACTGTGTTCTGGTCTAGAGGATATTGGAAGGGTAGGCAAATGTATCAACATACTTGTTTTTAGGTTAGATTTCAAGACAGTTGTAATCATACAGCTCCCATGATGTTAGCTTTTTTAGATGATGGACTGACTGGATACTGTAGCAGGGACGAAACTTTCTTATTTAATCCATAAATGGAAGATTTTTAAGTAGAGTAGAATCTGTTCTCTCTAACTGTAATAAAAACATCCTATAACTCTGAATATAATTTTTTTACATATTTATAGCTTTCAAAATGTTTATTATATTTCCAAAACCCTAAATGTCAATTTCCCTGCCATATATAACTAAGCTGCCAGTTACACTATATACAAATGAAAATTAAACCTGTATACAAGAAGAGATAGCAAATGATACTTCATTACGAGTACTCCTGAGTTTTTGCAATGAAACAGAACAGTCAATCTATTCATTTGTTTTGTAAGGCTATTGAAATAAAGTTTTTGAACTACATGCAATTATTCTAATGCAGACATTTTGTAAATCCAATGTGGATTTATTTAGACACAAAATGTGGGTTCATCAAAAATTCCTTTATTTACCAGCACAATCAGGCTTTTAAGTTATATAATGTCCAATATAATCTATCTTACCATTACTGAATAAATCCAAGGCTCTTTAAAGTTAGGATAAATAGGCTTTTCTTAGGCATGCAGGGCACGATAGCTAGCGTGCATGTAATGCAGATTCATCACTTCAGTTTATAACAGCCGGTTGTGGTGTTTACTATTGATAAGAAGACTCAAGCAAATAAGTTATATGGATCTGGTATATGAATTACTTTCTATCATTTCCGTCAAGGCTACCGAGAAGGCCTCAAGGTGTTAATCTCACAGGTGTCCTTAGACAGCCTGTGTTCCCAACCGTTCTACTTGTGCGAAGGAAATAACTCTTTCTGATCTCTGAGATCAAGACCAGTTCTTTAGTCACTCTTACGGTGAAATGTTGACGGTTAGCAGCTGATGCCATGTCAATATAAGAGCTTTGAAAGTTAAGATGCCTACAGCAGTCCACAATCCCATTGAATGTATAAATTTTATATTGGTTTTCTGCAAACATTGGATACTTTCGTTATATATGGAGTGAAATAATACTTTCACATAATTCCATTCCATTAATAACACTTCCTCATTAACCATATTGTATGGCTGAAGTGGTAAAAATACTGTTTTAACATACTTTCAATTTGATTGGCCATGATTATATGATTCAGAATGTGTATATGTAAATGGCATTTTGATACTTTTTATAATAAAATTAGCTTTTATAGATTTGTATAAAACTAATTTTAAGGTTAATATCTTATAATATGTTAATTAATATCTCATAGAAATGTATAAAAATTAATCTTGTAATAAAAATTTTTATGCACAAACTACAAGGTTTAAAATGATGTAATTGTGATTGAAAAAAGCATTTATGTTGTCTCCATACAGGTTGAAATTAATCTTTTTACAGGTGCCAATTTACAATGGTCCTCCATATATTTAAGTGTTTGTAAACAGAAAACTGAGAATTTGTTATAACAACATGTAATGTTACGTTCCAAACAATAAAAAAGTTATTTTTTATGTAATGTAATATTTATTTTTATTACAATCTGTACCCTCTGGATAACTCCTCAGAGGTAAAGTTAGATCCAACAGTGGATTTAGAAAGGTTGATGATTATGACCTTTGTATATGAATAACCTATTACTTAGTAAAGTAGTCCTGGAGTAGTCCATATATATTCAGGAGTATATTTATAATATTTAGTCCAGGATTTCTGTGTCTGCCAAAGGGACAACTAACTTTTTTATAGCACATCAATAGATTCCCTTAACTAAATATTTATGAAGTCTGAGGCAACTTCTGGATATATCTATATTCCTATAAATATTCACTTTATATGGAGATCTTTCAGTACACAAAATGTACTAAGTGTACACCAATAGGCCAAACATCCGACATGTTTTTCTGTTCTAGTGGTCAAATAACCTAATGAGCCATAAATCACACTCAAATTAAGGCTTCAAATCAAGAATAAAGTATTAAAATATTGATTTACTTGTTCATTGAGATCTTGCAAGTGAAACAAATTAAATTGAAATTCCCAATAATAGCAGGCAGGATTTGATGGATGGCAGTAAGCTCACACTCTATTCCATGATGGGATGTGTAACTGATGAATCATGGCGGTGTACTACACGAAATAGATGTGTTCTGTTAGGTACATTACTAAAATATAATTTTAAAGAAATCTGTTAGTCTTCTAATTTCTTTTGAAAGATTTCGAGACATACTTTACTACTCATATTTACAAAGTGAAAGTGTTGAATGAATAAATAAAACTTATACAACAAACAATATACAAGACTGTATATTACTGGTACATACATAAATAAAGTAAGGTTTAACACAATGTAAAATAATACAAAACACAATGAACACAGGGAAATGTTGGGATCAGATTTAAACTTAATTCACAGCCTAACAATAAACCATTGAGTTATCTTGATTAAATTCTTAAATGAAAAACAATACATGTAAGTATCACCTATTTTCTGTTAGCATAAAATTCTGTCATTGAGTTCAACTCGTTGATATCATAGTTCAAAATAGTATCGAAGCCTCGGTAGTGGAACCTGCCGTAGAATAATTTATTGTTCACCATGTAAGGAAACCAGATTTTGTCGTCAGGCCACATGTTCTCGAAAGGTATTTGGTTATAGTTGAACCATTTTGGCCTCATCTCTTCAGTTTCTGTTGGCTTTCCCACATAAATATTAGTGGAAAATACTCTCACGTCCATCATGGTTGGTTCTCCTTCGAATGTAAATTCCAGGTGTCCTATATTTTTCATATCGCCAGTATTTACACTTACACAGCATTCTTCTTTTAATTCACGCACAGCAGCGTCTATTATAGATTCATTCTGCTCCACTTTGCCACCAAAACCGTTCCACTTATTTACTCCAAAGCCTCTCTTTTTTAAGCCTAATAGAATTTGACTATCGTTTCTTATGAAAACTAAAGTATACATTTTTTTCAACACCATCTTATTAATTCAAAAATGTACTTCACACAGATTTGCAAAATCAGTTTATGATGCTTATTGTAGTTATAGATATGTTAAAACTTTATTCCCAGTTGTACTCGAATTGTAATAATAACAATATTAAAACGCCATGAGACCTGTCAAAGTCAAAATTCGCGCCAAATCTGGTAGCTCTTAAACTTAGCTTTCATGTGTATGTATTATACCTTTTACAGCTAAGTAAAAATAAAGTTATAATAAGAAAAGGTAATGTATTATTATGTACGTGTAGCAAATAGATGGTTATAGGAGTATATATTATTATATAAACCATTATATAACATTTTGGTTTACTAGGACTACTCCTGAAAATAGTATTAACATTTTAGGAATGCTATGTTCCTCTAACATTACATTAATATAATCTCAATAACAATTACATTATTTCAGTCTGCCGCGGGTTTCAAATTGCTTAGTAATACAATAAAAATTTAACATAAACAGACGTGTGTACATATGAGTTCTATTGAGAAAATCACCTCTAAGATACTGAAATTGATTGAGTTTAATCAAAACCTTTGAACAAAACCTAATCATTGATACTATTTATATCAGAATCTTAACTGGAGCGAATGGGGGACACGATTTGTATGATGTGGTAGGCGATTAGCGGCACACTTACGTTTCCCTACGAAGATTACTTGCCCTATGAAAGCATGAGGGGCTCTATTAAGCTCATTACCGAACGGAGATCTTAGCGAGAATTCCTTTAGACCCTCCGTACTTTGAATAGTCGGTACGATATTGAATAACAATTTCTGAATTAGGTAACATGTAATGTTGTGGTGTATAAATAAATAAGATATAACCGTGTATAACACGAACATATTTCTACAGCTATATTTAGTCATTATGGGTTTGAGTAGCAAACTTTAAAGCGATTTTATATTATTAAATTAATTTTTTTTTAAAACTCCATTCCTATTTTAGAAAGATAAATAGGGAACGGTCTATATCAACACGTTAAAACCATTAGTCATTTGCTAGGCAATTGCTATTAATCAATTCGTTTGTAGTGAAATTTAAATTGATTGTCTTTTGTGATGAATTTTATCTGGTTGTAGATTTGTCGCCATAGTATGTAAATGTTTGCAGAATTCATTGGATCTCTTAAATTTATGAATACATAATGGATTAGAAATGATCACAGCTGCACATATCAATAATTGCCTGTAGAATATCAGACAATATATTTAGCCTGTACTATTAATAATAATCATAGTTTATTACATACATACATATATATCTTCACACCAAGTTCCTTACGGGGTAAGCAGAGAGTACGGAGTGATAAATAGCCCCATCCTTGCATACCTGCCTTGCTTCTTCCACATCCATCAATCTCTTTAAACAATCATCATAGTTCATTATCAGTAATACCTATTAGAAGTTCGCGAAGAATGAATAATGTATGCGAAAAGACACCGCTTTAAACGAATGATTAGTGAGCAAAAATGATATAACCTTTTTAAAATCTGTCTTGAATGTATGTTGATATACTAAGATCTGCTGCCAGTATCATAAAATAAATACAATAAGTAGCATAGTAATTGAAATGTGTATCATATTAATAAATGTTACTTCCAATTTCCATACATACTCCGTTACTCGGTTTGCGTGGCTTTTATATAATGGGTTACGCCGAGTTTTCTTTAGATAGGCAAAGCCGTAAACAAATTCAGCCTAAGTTGAACTCTGTTTAGTATATTCAGCGGTATATATGTAAGTTCACCTTACCTTGGATTATTATACCTCCAAAATTGTAAATTTTTCACTTATGTTCATATAAACTTTTACTAGATACTAACAATTTTGTGGACTATAACCAAAGTTTGAATCTAATCAAGTGAGCAGTCTGTACCTATTTTGTACTTTAATAACAGTTTTACGATATTATTTAAATAGGCGTATATTTTTCATTTATGAACCGATTGAAATAAAACAAACATTAGATATTAAATCAAACTTACGGCAATATATTAGTGAAAATCGGATGCACCTTGGTAGGTAAATCAGTTTTATGAGTAGTGTGCACAAACGAACAGACAAACAGACGAAAATTCTAAAAATGGTTATTTTGGATTCTATTGCTTTAATAAAGTCCTCTAATACATAGTAGATTTTCAAAAATATTTAATATCTACAGTTCGATCTGTTGCAGTTTTATTATTATTACAGATACCTATATGAAGAAAATGTTTTATTTGTTGAAAAATACCTATCTATTCTAGTATGTTTTCTATCCAAACATTGAACAACGCCCTTGATACTGATTATATCATTATCTAGACTCTTATTATATTTTGATAAGTATTATCAAGCATTACAGCTTACCGACTTTTTCGATACCAAAGTAGAATCGTCCAGTATTCTCCAGCGAAATACTAGCTTTATATACATACATATGTATTATGTTCGAGTTGCAATGAGATGAGGGATAAAACTGCTGTTCTTGTTGATATGTACACAGGTGTACGTAGTGGTGACCACTTATAAAGATATGTATTTTATACGTAATGGTTGCTATTTGCTATTAAAAATAAACTTACAGGATAAAACAATATTTTGAAATAAATTTGTTTGTTTTAAAAATGGCGTTGAAAATGGACTATGTAGAAAAAATCTTTTATGCTTTATTCAAGATTTGGTTCAAATTTTATAGGATTTTTTTACTATAGGAAGATGATATTAAATATAATATTGGTTCTCACCGGCATTTAGTTAATACAAATACTTATGGTTTGAGGGTATGACTACATTAAGGTGGACGGCTGAGTGCGAGGTTATTCTAAATTTTAAATACATGTTTTGTATTTAACGAGTACACTTAACATTGAGGGTAACATATACAATTTTCTCATCCAGTTCCATTGATCGTGTTTCCCCAAAATACACAGTTTTGGTGGTAAAAAACAGTCCTCATAATTTTAGAAATGGAATTATATTTTTATACCTCCATAGGCACGTAAAGTATTTCCGACTGTTGTAGTGAGGTAGCGATTATGAATTTATATTGAACGGACGACTTTTGAACGGTTTACGCTTTTCTGAGCTTAATTTAAAATTAAGCAAGGTCGCATGAGGTCACTATTTAACTGTGTAGTGTTAATGGAGTGAAGCTAGGCAAATATTTTTAACTTAAAAGAACTAAGCTAGAACTAGTAGTTTAGTTGAAGAGATAATGAAGTACCTAGATAAGATACTCGTAATTAAGAGCTAAATAAATAGTACGTGGAGTGACGATATACGCAGTGGTTGGTAACGGTTAGATGCGATGAGCTGAAGATCGAGCTCAGTAGCGTGCTATTGGAGAGGCCTATGCAGCAATAGAAGGAAGCAGGTTGATGATGACGATGTTGATAATTAAGTGGTAACTTGGATTTCAAGAATGGGATTATAAATAGCATTAGTCAATTTCGTATAGGTACATTAGTACAGTTGGCAATAGTTGGAAACTGTTCTACTCGTATTCGAAATAGTTATAACAACAATTCCTTCACGATAGCAAGAGATGCAACACTGACATCCACAAAATTTATAATATACTCTGTCACCGATACTCTCTGTTGCTTTCTCGTAATATTTTGATTTATATTATAATATTGTTTGCTGCTAATAAGTAACTCGCAGTGAGCAGGCCTATAGGCCTACTTCTTGTCACGTAATTTCAAATTCAATCCTAACAAACTTAAGTATAAGCATAAGCATAAGTATAAGCACGTCTTAGGTCTTATAGCGAAAGATTTGCGATCATACGAATATTTTACTTGAAATATTCATGGCATAACTTGGAGGAAGATAAGATGTCATTAGGAAATAATGTCATGTATCTTGCTCGCTACAGTGGATAGACATATCTAATCTCCTTTCGGGCCTGTTATGAATTTGAGACTGAGTTTGAAACTCTCTCTCAACAATGTTATGATACATTATATTATGCCTTATTTTTCTAGTCTTCACTTATGATAGGCAGTCGAAACCGTCCCTAATATTCTGGTTCCGATTTACATAGACCGCTATTGATTTAGTTGTAGTTCCTGTCATCCTTTTGTTAGTAGTCATACTATAGATAGTAGATTGGATTTCTAAATTTGTAGTTGCTACTTACATATACGAGTATATGTGTAATTCTTACTGAAGAACAGTACTAAAATGTTGAGTGGGTTTCTTTGAATCTTTATGAAGCATAACGAAGCTAGAAAAAACCAAGACATTTTAAATAGACAAAATGTTCAGTGTAAATTGGAAGTTTCTTAATATATTAAATTGAGCATCGCACGGAGTATGACCGCGGCCTCCATCAGCACTCCGCACACAAAGACTTTGATTGTTTTACTCGAGTAAGTAAGATTTCCTGATCCCGGAATAATTACAAAACGATTGCTTTCGGGGAAGTTCGTATCTCACTGTTTATTTAAATAATCGAACTCCAACGAAAAATACATAGTCGACGCATTTAGGGCGGCATGGTATTATTATTTTGCATGCAAACAAAAAAATAACTACGTTTAATTTGTTAAATTCGATCGGGCGGACCTGGGTTGAAATCCCGGGTCGGGTGCCATTGGATTTTTCTAATTTAGAATTTATAGTTGTGGCTCGGAGTCTGGAATTATACCCAGTGTACGGCAATAGGTTCACCATCTACTCCATGGGACTTTAACGTAACTGGTGAAACGTGGGAGTGTACTACTCGCCTCTGTCTACACCATCGGGGATTACAGGCACGATGTTACGTTTTCTTTTTGGTTATGTTTTTTAATTTGTTAAATATTTATGAAATTCAGAATTTTCAAGATCAGCTTATTAAAACATTGAAACTGAAGGTAGAAGAGTTTTTAATAATGTTGCCTTTTAGTCAATCACTTTCACTTTCTTCTTGATGTCACTAAGTCCACTAGAAGATAAATTAAAATATAATTCAAAGGGAGAAGCTGAAATGGAATTGGTGTTGATTTTGATTCTTTTTGCAATCAACCCGTGTCTAAGATTTAAATAATAATATGTATTTATGGCTATATTATTTAAATGTGCTACACTCCTCTGCCTACCATGATGATATGATGATATCTACATGAATACAGGCGTGATGACACTTTTTTTTATTCTTCTATTAGATATACAAGGAAGAAGTATATAGCTTAGGTAAGTATAAAAATGCAATTAAAATAGTAAGACAGCCATATAAGAATACGTTGCACTTCGCCTTACAACGTTATTTCTGTATAGCGATATGGGCTATCAGTGTAATAATATAACATACTTCGATAATATGTATGTAATTAGATAACAATATTATTTGTATAGTACCCTTAGTAGGAGTTGCTTTTTTCGGACGTCTGTACATTGTCTTAGCGAAACCACTTCATCTGCTGTCGTTACTAATATAAGCTTAATGTGCGTAAAATTTGTACCGGAAGTGTAATTGTGGCCAGTTACTTATTTTAGTAGTGCTCAGTACATTCCAGACAGTGGACAATTGGCGAGATCCGCGGTCAGGTAGGGACAGTTTAGGTTTGTGACAGTTCACTCAATGAACGCATGGTTAATTGTTACAATAATGTGAGTAACTTCCCGTTTGTTACTAGTAGGTAACAGTTTAAGGTTTAAGAATTACTCATTCCTTTTAAAGATGTTTGCATATTGATTTTGTTCAGTTTTTTTATGGATTTTTGTCTTTGCACTTTTCTTTCTGTCCATACTGAAGATAGGGCAACCGTGGCGCTTATTACAATGTATATTATGTACAGAAGCTAATTGAGACAGGCTGATGATGATGATGATTGGATTTTACCTTTAAATATTTTGTTTTGCTAAACACAATTATCAAGCCTAAGTAAACAATCTGTCTTGCCCTCGAAATACTATTTTGGGTCTTCGTAGTTTCTTAAACGATCCTTTAATTTCAGCCTGTTTATATAAAATGGTAAACTCACAGTAGATCGTACGACAGGAAAAATCATGTGTGTTACTAGTCCATGTGCAGACTATATCCAAGGGCCAGCTGGAGCCACATTTGCTGGACTTTTAACCCATCTTTTGGCAGCTCAGTGCTTATTAACGGAATCTTGGCCTGCAGACCAGTCTGATAGAGTGTCTGGTGAGTTTCCTATGTTCATGAAATTTGCACACGATGTGGATGTCATTGCCTGTTGCATTTTGGGTTCTTATCCATCAATAAAGTGGCTAGTTAATGAACTATTTATTATCTGAATTAAACGCAAAGGCCATTTACTAATTGAGGAAATGTAAAATATAGAATATGTGAATATGAGACATGTGTTGTTAAGAGTTCGTTGCAGCTCGTGGATTAAATATTTAATTTCGTAAACAATTTCGCAAGCAATCGAATAAACGCAATTCCCAAAAAATTGATTTAATTACTTGCAGTGCTTATTTATTTTCGTCATTTACCTGTTATTCAGAGCGAAATATGTATTATTGCAGTATAAAGAAACGAAACGAGTAATAAGGGCTAACGTGGTTATAAACCAAAAATTTTATATGTAATAATTAAGTAATAACTTGTATCTCTAACTTGGAGTTATGCAAAACGAAAGTTGGCAATTTCATTATGCGTGAATGTAAACTCCCGAAGCGCTGAGAAAAATAAATCTGCTACGTGTGAGAGTCTTTGTAACATAAGGCGGGCCTTTGAAATGGTAATGATGTACCTACTCGCGCATATATTACTGATAATGATTCAATAGTATGTCAAACAAAATAATGATTGTAAAAGTTGTAGAAAATTGCGAGGTAGAAATTTGTAGAAATTGTAAAATATTTCATTCCCGTCTAACATCCACTTGTGAAAAGGTGAGAAATAGTACCTAAGAATTACACGGCGCTTTCCAAAGGTTTTGTAACAAATTCAAAGGCTGGTGAAAATGATTAACCATTACTTGTAAATCATCGTTGTAAAATTTATATGTATGTAAGCCAAACAAATATTTAAGGTGACATATATTATATCAAGTACAATGTTTTTATTTAAGATGGCGATTCATTCGACTTCATTGTAGTGGGGTCAGGGACTGCTGGCTCACTCCTTGCTAGCCGTTTGACAGAAGAAAATGATTGGAAAGTTCTGCTCATCGAAGCTGGTGGAGACCCACCACTAGAAAGTATTGTAAGGCTATATTTTTTTTAATAGCTAAGGTGAATGTTAAAAATGGATATTTGAGAACTCATTATTATTTTTTTAATTTACGCTTATATTACGAATATACTGTACTCCCACGATTCATTCACTAGTTATGTTAGATGTCCCATCATGGATTAGGGGCATAGCATTCTGTCATATACCGAGTCCGAGCTACTACTAGAAATTCTAAGTTAGAAAAACCTGATAGTATCCAACCTGGTGACGGAACCTAGGAACCCTCGTTCAGAAGTCACGCTAGCAATCATTCGACTAACGAAGTAGCTAATTCTAATTATCTAATATCGTATCAATATCCAGTATTATTACAATATCTATACGATTGGGATATAAAATTTAATTACAATTCTTTTGATTTTTCAGATTCCAAACTTTTCAGGAGCAACGCATAGAAGTGAGCAGGCGTGGCAATATTATACTGAAAAAGATGACGCGACTAATAGAGGGTGTGTTGATGGTAAATCATTTTGGCCGCGAGGGAAAGTAATTGAGGGTACTGGATCTATTAATGGTTTGTTGCACATGAAAGGTAGTCCAGGCGATTATGAATCTTGGCATTTAGAAGATGACGATGGTTGGGACTGGCAATCGATACAAAAATATATGATGAAGAGCGAAAAAATGATTGATCCTTTTATTTTGAATAACCCTGAACTAAGAAAGAATCACGGTACAGCGGGTGACTATATCATTGATGCACTAAATTTTACTCATGTAGAAGTAGCGAATATGTTGATAAAAGCGTATGAAGAAATGGGTTTGAAATATCTAGACGATCTTAATAGTTTAACGCAAATGGGAGTTGGAAAGATTCGCGGTGGTAATTATAAAGGAAAACGTGTTAGTACAGCAACAGCATTTTTAACTAAAGCCAAAGATCGTGAAAACCTATATCTATTAAAACATGCCTTTGCGAACAAAATAAAGTTTGATGAGAGTTTAAATGCTAAAGGCGTTGTTGTTAGACTAAAAAATGGTGACATGAGGACATTTTTTGCAACAAAAGAAGTGATTATCAGTGCAGGAGCAATAAATACGCCCATGTTACTTATGTTATCTGGAATAGGACCAGCAGCACACTTACAAGAAATGGGTATAGATGTTCTCTCAGATTTGCATGTCGGAGATAATCTCCAAGATCACGTAAGAATACCTATACCAATAATTTTAGAGACTGGAGCTAAACAGAAGAATGAAACTTATTGGCATAAAGCTGCAGCTCAATACTTATTTGACCAGACCGGCATTCATTCAACAAATTATGATCAGCCGAATATCAATGCTTTTCTCTCAGTTCCAGCTGACAAGAACCTTCCAGATGTGCAGATTGATCATAATTACTTTGTACCAAATACTTCGTATGTGTTTTCAATGTGCACCAAAACCATGTCATTCAAAGATGATATTTGCAAGCAATTTTCTGATATGAATGAAAATAACGAAATGATTATTTTTTTCGTGTCACTTTGCAGACCGTTTTCTAGAGGAAAAATAATGCTGCGATCTACTAGTCCCACTGATCCTCCTAAAATTTACTCTAAGTATTTCAGTGACAGTCGAGATATGGAAATTTTTGTTAAAAGTTTAAAAAGAGTAATTGAAATTGTGAACAGTGAAACCCTTAAAAAGGCCAAAGCTGAATTAAAGAGGATATATTATGAGGACTGTGACAACTCTGTATTTATGAGCGACGAATATTGGGAATGTATGGCAAGAACAATCACATACAATGTGTATCATCCTGTAGGAACGGCGAAAATGGGAAAAGTGGGCGATATTTCAACAGTGGTCGATAGTAAGTTAAATGTTATAGGTGTAAAGCGATTAAAAGTTGTAGATGCAAGTATTATGCCAACTATTACTAGTGTGAACACCAATGCCCCTACGATGATGATTGCTGAAAGAGCTGCTGACTTCATTAAAGAAGAATACAAGACAAAAAGAGATGAGTTATGAAAACGTATTGTGTATGTTACTATCTATTTTACATTCAACTTATAACTCAAGTTTAAGCACAAATAAATTTTTAGTAAGCGCGAAACAATAAGAATGTCGATTAATACACAATGTTCACACTAGGTATATGATTTCTTTATTGTGCAGGTTTATTAAAAAAAAAATCTATGACTCCAAGATTATTTAAAAACAATTTACAACTCCAAGGTCATCTAAAAAAATCTATAACAGGGGTGGTCAGCTCATTGATAGTCCGAGCTATTTTCAAAAATTTGAAGTTTTTTGCGAGCCGCAATTAAATACGTTATGAAAAAACATGCAAATAGGCATTAATTTTTTTTTTACAGAACCTGTATTTTTTACACATATAAATTAAAGTAGGTACTAATACACATAATATTGAATTGAATTTAAATATTAAAAATTAGACACATTTATTTTAATATTCATGATAATTCGTTCAAGTTTGTAATTTATTGCTTTGCTGATCGAAAGTCATAGCATTCTTAACTTGGATGGAAATGAAATTTGTTACAACGTTGCATTTAGTCTTTTATAATTGATGTCAATAATTTAAAAGCTATTTTGATACACGATAATATTTTTTTAAAATATAATAAAATAGCACAAAAATAAAAAGGAGACTTGGGCACCTTTATCGAGAGCCACAAATAATCCTTCTAAGAGCCGCATGTGGTTCGCGAGCTACACTTTACCCCCCCACTGATCTATGTATAACTCCAAACATGTTTTGGTAAAGATCATTGCCTGACATATTTACAACGATTCTATGTCAAAAAGACGTCAGAATTACATTGCTCGATAGGTATGGCGTAACTTAATGAAAAAATGTTTAAAATAATGATATGATTATAAAATCAAGTTTAATATTTCTAAACTTAGTATTTACGTGTAAAGTTATAGCTTCCATATCAGTTGTAGATAAAGGATTGTTGCCATTGCATGAGAATTCGATAGGATTAAGATTCTTTGTGGACATAACTAATGAAGATCGTCAAAACAATTGTAGTGTGCGTTCTGGGTGTAATAAGTGTTGTTTGATCGATTCCAAGAAAGATTGTAATCTTATGACAGCTTTTGGTGCAGACACTCAAATAGTACATCCAAGAGATAGAAAAACCGTATTGTATGTGGTACCAATGTTGCTACAGCGTGAATTGCTTGGATTCTGTGATATAACATTGAATTATACTTGCAATGATACTACAGATCATACAGTTGTGACAGTACCGTTCGATACTAGAGTTAAATTGAAAAGGTCAAGTACGCTATTGGAAAAGTATATTCGTGGTAAAAAAGTTGCTAAGTGTAATACGCTTGATCAGGATCCGTTCAATAATTGTGAACCTGTTAATTGCAATGCTAAATATTTAGATACGAGACCTTTCTTCAATCATAACGTTAACAAATGTGTAGAAGCGCCAATTTGCTTAACAAATCCTGACAAGGAACTACCTGATTATGTATATGTACCCGACAGTAATGTTTGTAGAAATTTAGATTTACCACTGTCAGTTCAAGATATCTACATAATCAGTTCTGGTTTGGGAATGGTGACGATAAAACCTGTTTCAACTTCTAATGTGAAGGTAAAAATCCAAACGAATTGTTCAACGATTTCGCAAAATTTAAAATTACTATGTGATTTGATATATGGCAAATTGACTCCGTTAACAAAAGGAATTGTATTGGACTATAGTGAATGTTACAAATCAGTATTTATAACTATTGCAACATGCATAATCAGCTTATGCAGTTGGTTATTTCTATTGGTCTGTTGTGTTAATATTGCCACGTGGCTGTACCTACGATGGTCTAACGGCAACTTTAGAGAAATTTGGGATGATGTGAAGAATCGTACAAAGAGAAGAAACTATAAGAGGTGTAAACAGGAAAAAGTCAATAGTACCCTTAGAAATGCGTTGCTTCGTGAAGTCATCATTAAAGACATACCACTTGAACTGAGGAATAGCGTGATTGATGTGTGCGATAGAATGGGGGAGGAAGTGAAAAAGAAAAGAAGATATAGAACTTTGGATATTGGGAGCCAAATAAGCTTGCAAAAGGGAAGCGATAAAGTCATGTCCTCGTCGTCGTCAACTAGTTTGGAATACGAAAAGGAGTAATAATATTTTGGGAAATTTGTCCAGGAAATATAACTAGTAAGTTTGTGAAAATATGTATGTAAATTTTCAATAACTATACTTTATAAATATAAATTTTATTCGAAATGTAAAAAATATATATTTTTTTATTAATTAGTTCTGAATATGGGCACAATTAGTCATGTTATGAATGTACTCGTAAACGAATGAAAAAGTATTTATTTTAAAAGAAATTTCCAAATATGTTTTTAGGAAATTTATGTTCGGTAAGACTATGGCCTAAGTGGCTGTTTCTTAGTCTTGGTTAAAATTTATTTAGTAATAATAACATAACTTTAAAGTATAATGTAACAAATTTGATCTAGTTAGAAATTTTTCTGCCTTTCTTGACCATTTTTATTAAAATGCTTGTTAATATTGAAGTTTGTAAAAAGAAACATCACCTTGTATTTCTAATTATTTAATTCGTTGAGGCTTGTTGACGAAATTAATTTGTATCTCAGGTTTCACAAAGACGTATCTCGAAAGTCTTTTTTGAAAATCTAATTAAATACTCAGTTTTTTCTTGAGTGCCTAAAAAAGTGAGCGCAGAGAATGAAACATAAAAATTTCATCTATGATAATGGAAACTATCATTTAATTTATAGATACTGCACCAAGTAATCACAAGAATAATAAAATTTTCCCCACAAAATTAGATCGTAGCAGCAGCGCTGATGTCGTTCTTGCCTATTTACTCTATAATTATATTTTCCATAATTATGACATGGAAGCGGAAATGAGGTTTACGGGCGTCTCCGCGGGCGCCACTGAAGCGACAATCTCATTCGAGCGATAGTTTGTGAAGTACGCGGAAGTGTATTTACTTTCAGAGTAATAATTATTAAAATTATAATACATAGTAACATTCTGAAGAGTAGTTTTACTTAAAGGAGGTAACAGTATATGTTTTAATGCCTTTAAATAACTACAGGTAACAAAAGAGATTGCCGATAAAGTGATAAAACACTAGGAAAATTGGGACTTAATTAAAAAAGACTAGGAAAGGGGTGAACAGAATTTTTCCAGACAGACGTGGTCAATCACAGGACGCATATTCACCGGGATCCCAGAAAAATATTATTCCATCAAAAAATGCAAAAAGCACTTTATGTGAAACTGTTTCTAAATCTATTATCTTCCTAATTTCCTAAAAATACGTACTCCATTACGTATGTACATATGGGACAAGCGATGTACTCGTATAATACATATGTAAGTATACAAATACTTGCTTTTCAGCATGAGGGTGTAGGTATTTATTATTATAAAATATTCAGGTGGTAAGAATTGACACGTTCTACTACAAAAGTTTATATTTATTTAATTAAATACATAAGAAACATATTTCCGAAATTCAGTAATCACCAGACACCAGACAAACATTCCTTTTTTCAATTTAGCCCTATTTATACCGAACGGGCAGATATACATCCGCTTTCATACACAGTAGTTTTTGGTAAATAATAATAATAAGGTTTATTCAAGATAATGATATCCCGCGTACAATAAAGTAATGTGTTACAAAATATTTGTGCACTGATTTAGTCGCTACAAGCACTTGCAATAAAACCACCTATTATTTAAATTAATAATAAAACGAATAGAGCTATTGAACTATGACGTAGTTTTAAGGAGAGTAATAATAAGTCTTCAAGAATCATAGGTTTTAATAAAAGTAATAAGCAACTCTTGAAATGACAATGACAGCATTGTACAGTTGATTTGAAATTTTATAATGTATGGCATTAAAACAGTATGGAGCTGTCATCCCATACTCAGTTTTAATTAAAGACTATACAATGGGATGGAAGGTACTTTATATTTCATGAGAAAGTCATTGTAAGGTCGCTCTTTGTGTCAGTTATATACCTACTGTTGAAAAGGTTTCATTATTATTCTGTGTCTTGTATGAACTAAGCCAGCTTATTTTGATTACGAGGATTTCTCTCTTCTGTCAACAATGCTAAGCTTTCGAGGTGATAGGAGTGGAACGAAAATTTCATTTCGTAAGTAAAAGTCATAAGTTTTATTAAGAATTTCTAAGCATCAGAAAGTACAGTTAACCGATTAGGTCAGGATTTCTAAGTGCCCGATAAAATATTAAGCACTAATATAGCTTTGTGGATTTCGATTTCATCTTTCGACTTTTAAATTCAGGGTTTTAAAGCCCAGCACGAATCTTCAGTTTTGAAATGTTACGTCCGTCTTAAACATTAATTATCACTTGCTCTACCGGTAAAGGAAAATATCCTGAGGAAAGCTTATGTTTTCCACAGTGTTCTCTAAAATGTGTGAAATCAGCCAACCTGTACTTGGCCGTGCGTAGTAGGTCCTGACCTTAAATTTTTCCATTAATTCGAACACACGTATCGAACAATTTGAGACAGCGAGAGGATCCACGACGAACAAAATTATATTTTGGATTTCAAAATCACATTCATTGTTAAATGAATATCGTTAACGCTACGTGAAGTCATTTCTTTCTGTATTCAGTTTTACTAGCTTATGAGTGCTTAATCGCCTCTTGTTCGGTAGTCAATGTAACCTTTGACAAATACCTTTACCCACCCGTATAATGTAACATGTCCAGACATAAATTACAAAAGCTTTACTATTTCTGGGAGCTAAGTAGGAAAATCATCAATTAGTGGGTGCCTGCACTACACTTTTCAAACCAGGTCACAATACGGCCAGCAAATTTAGGTCCAGCGTTAGAGCTGCACAGATGAACCCAGAATATTAGTTACTATCAACAAACTTATAGATTTATTCGTTAAATGTGGTTTCAGAAGAAAATGAGAAAAAGTTTAAAAGCATTCATGAAACATACAATATTTATACATTTATCCTTACCGTGACTATGATGTATCCCAATCCGAAGATGGACAAAATAAGACGAGTTGGTTTAGGTGAGATAATTGCAGGTTTGCACCTTTCCAATTATTAAAATTAGAACATCGAACCACACTGCTACACATCGATGCTCTTTGATCCTTGGAACGTTATGAAGTGCTTTTGCGAAGGCATAGTTTGCATTTGCAGTGGGCAAAAGTGCATCCTTCTCGGTTGCAATCTCTAGAACTTCGCCCGAACGTCTTCTTTACATAAAATGACCACCAAGGTTGTTTTACTGGGTACAAATTCTTTGTGTCTCAAACTGTTACATCCGAGAGAGTGCCCGCAGTTTGACGAAGATTTTCTACCGTTATCAAAAATGGTTTTGTAATGCAAAGGGCATGATTTTAGGTATCTTTCTATAAAGTGAAAAAATGAACGCAATATATTTTTGTGTCTGTGGTTGCAGCTATAATGTCGCTGTGCAGCATCCCCGCATATATAGTCTTCTTAAACGACATAAGAATTCGTCTTCAGAATAATGATTTAGAGAATTTAGTAAGGCAAGTTCTCGTCTGCGTCAGTTTCGGCTTCGTTAAAGTGAAGGTAATTATTTTAAATATAGTTTGAACTATTTTCTAAAGTACTCATCTCCTGCTAGTATAATACGTAGTCCGCATTTTGTATTCGTTCTCCATTGGTTTGATGCTAGGTACAATTTCATCTACATAACACAGAATGGCTGTTTATACACGCCTTAGATTAGCTTCACCTGTATATTTTTGCTTTTTTGTATATATTATGTTTGGTTTTATTTTTGTTACTTCACGTGTGATATACAAGCTACGAAGTACGGTCGTTAGCGTGATTCAGAGTTTGAACAGCGATATATGTATATAAGAAAAATATGGCACAAAGCGCCCCACGCTTTTTTCATAATAATACTAATATTATTCGTTCATTATTTTTATTCTACCTTTATTAAGAATTATTTTTCACTTTTTAGTTCGATGTGCTATAAAATCGTATTTTGTAGTTTTTTAAAACTATATTTATTTAATTGTGAATGCTGCTGATAAAGTGCAACGACTTTTGTCTAAAGGTATTAATTGATAAACTAACCGTCTTTATAACCACGTAGAAGATCATCTAAAATTTTAGTACTCGATCGAAAAATTAAACGTTGAAATTCCATTCCTAGTTAAATATTTAAGTGGTTTCTTTTTTTCAGGCCTTTTTGACCAATATTCATAGCAAGGATCTCTTAGAAATCTTTAACGGCATCACAGAAGATTACGCAAAATATAACGACATGTCTGAAGAATATCAAGAGCTGGCCTTGGAGAGCATAAGGAGATCCAAATTCATAGAGATGGGTTGGACTAGCTTGATTGGTGTAGCCGCTTTCATTTTCCCAGGAACCGCCATTGTTCTTAATATGTATACCTCTTTATTCACTGATACACCAAGGAGGTAAATTTACTATTATCTTAAAGGAACTTAAAAGCTACTAAAATTTATACTTCAAGGAAAACCATTTGTTCTTTGATTACGCAAATAAAAAGTGATTGCGAATCAAGAGTTGCGGATATTTATCTCGTTAATGCTACGTTTATTGACGGTGCACAATAGAATGTATTACTTGGCTTAGATAAAACTAAGAACACGGGGTTTACAAATCTTTAGTAAAGTTTACAGAGCTTTACGAGCTAAAGTTACACTATTGAGTTCTGTCACTGTGACTAGCTAGTTAGGCGAGTGGCTGCAAAGCGCGACTGCCGATCGGGAGGTCCTGAATTCCAATCCCGGATCGGGTATTATCGGTATTTCTAATTTAGATTTTATGGTAGATTTTTCTAGTAGTGGCTGTGAGTCTAGATCTGTGCCCGATTTTTGGAAATACACTCACCATCTATTCTGTTGGACGTTACTGGTGAAACATGGGAGGGTACTACACTCCTCTGCCTACCCCTTCTTGGATTACAAACGTGATGTTATATTTACGTTTTTTACTGTAGAGTAATCGAAGTAATGTAAATGTAATATTGAATTTTTGTTCGAAGATTCATGGTCCATGAGTGCCACTTGGGGAATTTGACTCCTGAACAAGCTTATTCCAGTCCAGTGTATGAGATTTTTTTCGTCTATAGTTCATGTATTGCCGTCGTTATCTTCTTGGGATTTACTGGTCAGTATGTAAACCTGTTTATGTACATGTTCTTTTTGAACCATTTTTTATATAAAAAATTATGTCTTGTTTTTTAACGAATTAACCCAAAACAAGCAATTTAAATGGTATCAGCATCTTGGGTCTTTTACTAGTATATTAAATTCTCAAAACTAAATAAAATGGAAAAGTAACAGTTTATTTAACATCTTATTTTGGAGATTTATATTCCTTTATCTCAAATAATTGTTAGTTCTTCAACCCACACAATAAGTTCACTGAACGCTGAAAAGTCTTAACTCTGATTGGATACATAGGTTTGTCAGACATTATCGAAACTGAACTCCATCACCGTAAAAGTTGTTTACGAACAAACGAAATTGGATTTTTTCGAATTCGTGTTACATAAAATATTTCATTTTGATTGGTTATTTTTGAATCAAATTAAAAGCACGATTTCAATGACAAAATAATTTAAACTATATTGGTACTATTTGTTTCTTATTACTATATATTTCCAGGTTACGATGGCATGTTTTCCATATGTGTTTTTCATGTGTCGTTGAAAATAAAAATACTGTCGAAGCAATTGAAGCATGTTTTCGACGATAAATCGGATTTAGCTAAGATTAAAACTGGCATTGCTGAAGTTGTTAAAAACCAAAAGAAAATATACGAGTGAGTGATTTTGTTCCTTCAGCATTACAAAAATACGCGCGTTAGTCGCGTTGATTTTGGGAAAACGTGATGCAAAATGGATTGAAAGTGAATTTAATTTAATAAGTTCACTTGTGGTAACATCAACGGGCGCTATGCATGCTATGCGACGGAATCTAAAAGTTTTACAGATCCAGTTATATTTTACGGTTACATTGGGGATACACATTAGGCTACGAGGCATTTCAAACCTACTTCTACTGGCAACATCGCATGTGTTTTTTTCTACTATGGATATTGCAGCACATTTGCAACACCTTAGGAGTGATCAATGCTTTGCCGGCTTCGAAGGAGAGTTTTCCATGTGTGACTGATTTTAGGATTAACTGCTACTCGTATTTCACACTGGTTATCCAATTTTGCTAAACAAGTATTTTTATTTGTTGCAAAAAGCACTTTAGTCTGTCTGTTTGCTATTTCGATAACCTACAGGAAAATTTAAAGGTTACCAAAATAACGGCCTGTGTTTAAATATTTACAATATATGTATACGTTTTGTTACTTTGTAGTTTTTTAAACTTGATTTAAATTTTGGTCTAAATATGTTTCAGATTAACGGTGAAGGAAAACATCGTGAGGAAACCTGCACACCTTAGAATTTATAAAAAAAAAAAAAATTTCTGAGGTGTGTGAAGTCTGCCAACCCGCACTTGGCCAGCGTGGCAGACTATGGCCTTAAC
>DWME01000294.1:0-37203 GCA_018244795.1 Parelbella ahira ahira | reverse complement strand
GAAGTAAGACAAAATTGACTTTAAAGATTGTTTTCGAATAGTACTCTTTTAAACAAAGAACAATAAGATTATTAAGATAATACTTGGTGTAATAACACTTGGTGACTCGATGGAGCTTTTTTTTCCTAGTTTATTTTCAATTCCATTTGTCATAAAGTCAATTCGGTATAAGTCAATCTTTCATGGAAATTTTTGAAGAGCAGCTTCGAGTTACCGATCTGATATTTACATATATAAAACGTGGAAGTGCTATCATAAATCCAGCAACATCGTTGCATATGCGATCACAAAAAGCGTCGCTAGGAAGCCCCGTGTAACGCGATCTGTATATCGTCTGGGTGGTCCATTCGTCCGACCGACCGTCCATATTCCCGCAATTAACGAGATTGGACGTATATATACAACGCATATCCGATAGAGTTGGGCGCGTAACGTATTCACTGAAGAACATTTTAATTCAGAATATATACATACATTGTACATATGTATGTATATACATACATTGTACATATGTATGTATATCTTAGTTGTGAATTATCAGGGCTGGAACGAGGTTGGATTGTTTATTATCAAACTTTACTTTGTTTTAACGCTGAGCGAGGGTTTCTTCTCAGAACTAGGAGGATTGAACCAAACTGCCAGGCTGGGTAAGCGCAAAATGACTGACCGTACACAAAACCGATAATATTAAGAAGGACGTTAAGGTGTGCTGGTTTCCTCGCGACGTCTTCCTTTGCCGTAACACTAAATGATATGTGATCATAAAACCAAACTTTTTGGTATATAGATGCACGCCAAGTTTGAACTCAATACTGTCGATATGGGTAATTGAATTCTGTACCACTAGCTTGTGAAACTTTGTGAAAAACTGGATGTTATTCTTGGATATAAATAAACGTAGCATTGGTCTTGTTTCTATAAACTTACAATACAAGAACAAAACACAATGACACATTTGACAAATTCCCCTGGCCGTAGTTCTATGATAAAGGGACCAAGCCCTTTAAAGAATATTAATAATAATAATATACTGGTTGACACAAAAGCTAGTATTTAAGATAATGAGATGGGAATATGTGCAACCATATTATAATTATTATACTCCTTTAGGTGTATAAATTATACCTGTTATAGACGAGGAACAATGGGTAACAAAATATAATTGTACATTAGTAACAAAGTGTGAAATTGTTCCTTATCTTAGCTAACAGCGATAGAACGCACGGCATAATTGTGAGGCATACGTCGATGGACATAATTATATTAGTGTCATACGCCTGTAGAGCCTATAACAGTAAATATTACCACGCCTCTAAGAGTTGTCGTCAGCGTAGAAACCTTTCTGTTCCAACATACCTTAACTAGCGACCACACTGATAACACTTTACAGCTTGACGTAACTATTATTATTATACTATCATGCTAAGTACCATACTGGGTAGGCAGATGGAAGCGAGTGCCAAATATCTCAATCCTTACAGACAGGACGCGTTTTATTATCTCAATTAATTTACGGATGTCTTTCTCACACAACATGCAATTTCCTTTTAAATATCATAAATACTCGAGACGCCGATGTTATACGATTATATTGACAACTTTTTCCAATCAGATTTTTGATAGCAATCTTATCGTAACTTTCAGTTGGCATTTTTTGATTAATAAAATTTTTGAACGTATAATAAAAAGTCAATATTTGGTCCTCTACATATCTTAAGATCAGGATCTTACTGATTAAAACAGGGCTATTAATTTTAATGCAAGTGCATATAGCAAATATTTAAAGCAATTGGATGTCATTTGAAAGTTTTATTTAATTTTTGGTATAACAGAGTGTGCTAACTAAATTTAATTTGCATCAAACTATAAATAAATAGTCTTGTCCAGTAAACACGATCACAATGGTTACAAATTTTTGAGTTATATTTTGTAATTCCTTATTTGTTTATTCTTTATTATTTCACATACAATAAAACTTACCTAAGACTGACTTAATACGTAAAGAAAATCTCTAGGAATCACATCAGAGTGGGATAGTAAATATGTATGAGGTAGTAACAAAGGCGCTATAGATTATAATATTAAAAAAAATAAAATTGATATGTTGTGATTGTCCTTTAATTACGATTACTTTCACCCTCTATTCCATAGTGGGACGTAGAATTTAACAAGTGCACTACAATCTCTGCCTACCCTTTTTTAGATAAAGGCGTGAAAATTTCTTCATTTTAAGACATGCGGCGTAATAAATTAGTAGCGAAATATTACTGAATTTTTGATTTTTTATACATCTCGGTGTATCCACAGCTTTACAAAGAGCGGGCAAACTCTACATGAAAGCCGATACTGACAAGCCGGTTATGGAAGCTATATAAATGAAGTATTATTATACAAAAAAGCGCGTGCGCCAATCCACTTTTCACTGACGCGCCTTCTACAGTTGTCTATTGGAAATATCATGTAGGAATATCCTCAGGAATAGAATAGGAAATTCCATAAGATGACATACCGGGAATTACGTTTTTTAATCACTCTTTCCTATCTGGCGCCGAAGTGGTATATCAGGTTGACTGGGGCGAATCGGTCTTTAGATAGACTACTAGTTATTAATATTATAGTAGAGATATAGAAATATCGTGAAGATATAAGCAAATATAAGTTTCAATTGTTTTCACATTTTATAAACATTTTTCGGTACATATTTTAACGTGGTATTTCCGCGTTTAATTTTAACATTACCAATGGTAGAATAAATAGCGAAATATTATGTTAAAAAATCGAATTAACAACAACATCAGACTAGAAAATTCAATATTAGTTGCTTCTAGACAATATTGTAATATTTTTGTTAACATGTTTTAAATATCTTAATATTTATATTTTCATGTCGAAGTAGGTAACATGACTATTATTGTAGGAAGCTCGCTCTGAGAAAGATTTACGACAACTGAGTCAATATAAGTAAAACGAATCGTAAACTCTATTGTTTCGTACCGAGCTTGTTATCTCAGCGCTATGAATTATTGGGTATTATTGTACCATTAAAGCCGGCTTACTGTTTAATCATACGATTTTTAGTATGTAAATGTTTCTATTGGCGTATGGTGTACTGTTCGGGGAAATCCAGGCGCGATGTTATGTTACGGAACTATTAAAAATATGTATCACGTGTATCTATGAACGTAAACCGGTACGTGACCGGAACCGACAACCGGAATGACAATTTCAAATCAAACTAACAACGAATGTTTCATACGCATTTGATTGATAGTCTCAAATACTTTAGGTACCAATAAATTCTATCAGGTGTTTCAACAGGACGCGGATCGGATGGAACAGCCACAGGCTCAGTGTAGAGCGAAACGGAGATCTGAATTACGAAACTACATCAGATAAGGCTGTAACGCGTAACGGTCAGCTAACGAAAGCGAGTCTGTTCTGATATAGACGTCACAGGCTCTGTCACGACTGCGTTTGGCAATTGTATTGGTTAACGTTTACAAACTCGCCGCGGGCCATTTGGTAATGGATTAAATTGCCTGAAATGTAAAAAGTGTTGAGATAATTGCATGTGTGTTGATGTACGTATGTAGTGTAGTAAATTTCTAAAGAAGATTTTAGTACCGACTGGTATTATTATGTTTGGGAGCGTTGAATTATTTGGGTATTTGTTCAAATCCAAAATATAAGAATAAGAAATACAGTAATAGATACAAAGTAAAAGTAGAGTTCATCACATTTTAAGTAATGTACGAAAAAAGTACGTCAACTAATACATAACTGAATAAAAAGGTGAGTAAAACAAACGAATCATAACAAATCGATGGATATCACATCATACTAAATATATAGAGATGATGCTACATTATCTATGTATAAAAGCTTCTTATATTAAACGTAACTAAATATACAATTGGAGTTTTATAATATGCTTATACAACTATGACTTTGAAAAGTAAATATAAAGTGAGCATGAGAACTCCAACTTCATAAATTAAAAGCTCGCAGTGTATAATGTAAGTAACATATGACTGGAGCTTTGTAATGTACATTTGAAACATATACATCATCATCAGCCTACTTCTGTCCAATAGCACGGCAGGACTTTGCTTTCGCAGAGCTCTTCGCATCCAACCGATACCAGGCACTTTGGGTAATCATCACACTAGCTTGCTGGAAGGCGTCCTACGCTACGTTTATTAAGTTGTACATATATACACATACATTTGTATACAAACGATGACCGACGTACCGAAAGTTCCGTATGAGGGTTACAGCGTTACGTAACGTAATGTTACAAGTTATAATTAGTGGGGAATGTTGCAAGCGTCACGCCGTTAGGATCGATATCGGTGCAACAATGCGGCTGAGCGATAACGGTGACTCATCAAGGCTTCGAGGTGAAGGCACAGCTATCCCTTGACCGCTCCCAGCAACCTTGCTTTCGACGAGATCGTGTGATAACGTTGAGGATTGATTCAACGCTATTGAAAACTATTGAAAATGTACTCGTCCGTACACTCATACTGTCTGACTCATGAAACGTTTATCATAAAAAAACGTATTTTCACGGCTGTAATCCCCGAAGGGGTAGGTAGGTACACAAGTATTTATGATACTGAAAATAATGAATGTGATTTTTTAAAGAATGAACAGAGTGATAAAGAAGCACGTTAGGTTTGTAAGGGTAGAGATACCTAGTATTCAGTGTTCTCTGTCTACACTATAAGGGACATGGTATGGTGTCATTAAAATGATGCTTTAGTAAGTTTTTACACTTTAAGCTATTTTCATTACTTACCTATATATTGAAATTACGATATAGTACACTCGTATGAATATTTGGTATGTGTGCTTATAAGAAACATCCTTATGTTAGATATGTGTACAATAATATTATGCAGCAAATCATTATATCCATTACGGTGCCTACAAATTTAACAACGCTTACAAATTAAAGTATTAAATGAACGCGTGCCAACCACAACGTTACACGTTCATTAACGAAACCGCAAACTACCGAATTACTAACAAAATTTCATTTGCGAGTAGTATTTTGGTAGCTTAAAACTAACTGATAACATCTTTGATATGTCCGTCGTAATATATAGCCGAACGAAAACATATAAAAAAACTTATACTAAAAGCAGCCTCGCTTTTTAAACAGCGCTTGTCAAAGTTGACACAATCGATGTTACGATCGATAGGTAAGTATCGAATCGAAAGTAATCGATATTATCGCGCGTCACTTGAAGGTCAGAAACGTCCTTAAGGGATTGAGGTTAATGGCTGTCCTTGTGATGCTCGATGCTATCGATCCATTAGGAAAATTCGTTCTCATCTCACGAGTGATCCATCTATGTCGCGTGTAAAAATATTATGACTCGTCCGTTAGCTCAGTGGTGGCCTCGATTAGCTGGATCGTGGGTTCGATTTCCATTATGAGCAAGTATGCATTTGTTTAATGAGCGTAAGTATTTATTCATTTTGAGGGTAAAAAGAATATCTACTTAAGTACATATTTATGTACATAATGTAGTTTATCAGCCACCTGGTTACTACGTATATCTCGAGCTCTCCTTATTATAAGATCAAACGGTCATGTATGGAGAAATCTCAATAAATTTATTTGTTATAGTCTATGATAAAGTTGCTGACCGGATGTTTTGTTAGAGGTGGTTGTCTGTGAAACCTGTAGAAAACAATGGACAGATGGATGAATGGTGGGTGCCAGTGACTGCCAAAGACTGCCAGCGGGTGCCAGTGATTGCCAGCGCACGTGCACGGCGATGCTATCAGTATCGCTCGAGGGGCGTAACAAAAAACCTACTTATTGGGTACTATAGATGTATTGCATTTATTGTTACTGCTTTTGATTATTAATCAATTCTGCGTTATTACGAGTTTAAGGTTTTAATTTTTCGTTTATTGCTTTAAGCAGGTGTTGCTCTGTAGTATCTAATATTCGATCGATCTAATCGTAAGCGCTTTTGATAAAACAGTTGATTATAACGCGAATTTAAAATTTAATGGTAATTTATGCATATGATTAATATTATTATAATCTTCCGCCAGGTTTTTTATGGGGTAGACAGAGTGCATCAAGTGCTAAATGCCTGTTTTTACACATAGAACCTGTTTCTTGCACAGTAATAACCCTCTCCATTTATATATAACTGGAGTTTAACATGACAGAGAAGGTTAACAAACGATGATGTGATCGTATATTATAGATAAAATTTAGTGCTGTCCTTAAAGTCTAGTAAAACTCAGTAAGCACTAACGTCAATCCTAACGTCAAACAGTGATTGAGTTCTTCGTAACGTTCGTCATAAAAATGACAAACACCTATTGCTTGATGAGATTTCTCCATCCGGATGTATACGTGGAAGGGAGAAATGTAATTATCGTAAAACATATTAAATGTACAAATTGCATATAATTATATTTTGGTTTATTTTATGAACGATATTACGTTATTAGAAGTAAGAACGTTATTAGAAGTATTGTCGCTGTTTTAAAAATTTGAACTAAAGAAATGCTGATGTTAAGACTAGATGATGACGGGCCGATTCTGATTCCCCAAGGGATAGGCAGTATAGTACACTCCCACGTTTCACCAGTTACATTTTGGAATTGAATGTTTTTATATTATAAATATTGACATATACATATGTACTTTGTACATATTATAAATAGAATACGAACTCTAGTAGTTTAGTTAGAAGCGAAAAGACGTTTAATTGAATATTTATTTGCATCAGGAATGCAATGATTTTACAAATATAAAAAAATAATATACCCTTTGGTAGTTTCGTTCCAGAAAAATGATACTTATATATCTGTAAGTTTTCATTCAAGCGCTAAACATATATCTATAATTTGCGAAGTAAGTAAACGTCGCCAACAGAATCCGGTGTCCACTACGCAACGCGTAATCCTTTCTTGAAATTCTCTAAGTACTTGTAACTATATTTGCGTAATACCAGCTCATTGTGTATTCACATTCCTATTCAGCTTCTCGCTTACGATATTTATTAATAAATTACGGTTTAAAGTTTGACAAATCACCCACAAGCGCACAACAGACGCGCGGGTGTCGAAACACGGGGCTGAGGACAAAAACATCTTTTGTAATTCTGTGTACAATTAATACAATGGCAATATCTTAGTTTTTCGCATGCGTGGCATTATCTAGAGTTCGTATCTAGAGCGCTCTAACAATACACCCATTATGGCGCCGAAGAATTTGTCTGATGTTTTCTTTATGTAGAGCTCTCAAGGTTGATCTCTTGACGGGTGTAATTGGTTCGATGTTAGTCTTTAGCTCCGTCGTAGTAATTAGCGTTACATGTTTTTTAAACACTAATCCAATGTTTATTTATGTAATGAGAGCTCCCTAACGTGTATTATACAAATGTAAATCATCCACTAATGTTATGTGATATTTGAATGACACGTGTTTTAAGATTTCACAATGATACGAATTGGCTATGCGATGTATGACGGTATGACATTTAGCACGTGTTGATAATTGGATGAGTAAGCGGTTTGTGGATGGTTTTGAATTTATTAAGTGCATCGTCCGTGGATGTGGCTGGTTCGATATCGCCGTTGCAGCTAACTGCACCCACAATTATGACCGCGTTATTTGGTGCACAGGACACACCCAGACTCGTTAGTGACTTATCCCGTGCCGCGTTCACATTACTAACGTTCTGTAATAAAATTTTCAATTCGCGCGTATCATTCGAATGAAAAATATAGAAGAAGCACGTCAGGTAGGTAGGGATAGAGATACCGATACCGATGGCATGACCATAGTAATCCTTGTAAAACTTGTCCTTGGCCTGCGTGGGAAAATATGACCTTAACCTTTCTGTGAAAGGAGACTCGTGGTCCAATAGTGGAACGATAAAAGGATATATGAGAATATAAACGTGTATAAGTTCATAAATAAATAGTCCTTTTTATAGTTATATTTTAAAGATATTATATATAACATTAACAAAGTTAAATGCATCATTTAAAGCGAATTTATAATAACTTCCTACCAATAAGATTAAGCTCTTCTGCCATATGGGGATTATCTTTGAATCTAAAACACTTAATAAAGGTTGCTATAGCATTTATTATACCAGGGCAGGTTTTTCTACTGCAATACTGTAAGGCTTGTACATTTTATTGTACTGAATGTTTATTTATAAGAGCTACATACATAGACACGTTTGTAGAGTTATTTTCGTGTTACTTTTTGTATATCACATTTGTAGGTTAGATATTACATATAATTTACAGATAAAAGTTGATCGTTAAGTCGATTCGTTAAATATACGAGTTACCAGATCAGGTGTCGCGTTAACATCAAACATGTTTTTAGCACGCTTTCTTTAGAATAACTTAGTGTTAAGTCAAATGTCAAGTCGAGTTACTGGATCGAGTGCTGATTTTATAGTGAACAGAGCTCAAGCTCAACCAACGCTGTCCTAAGCTAAGTTCCGTTGCGACAGAGTGCAGACTCATTGTATGTTAAATGGGCACTTCATCTCACGCAGACCTCGCACCGCCGATTTATTGGCCGACGCGCCCCTCTTGTGACAGCTAGATACAGCTATCTCCAGTCCGCTGTCTGATTGAATTAAAGCCTCTCCAGTCATTGTCGGGTTAGATAGCACATGTGTTGTCGCGGTACAGTCGCAGATAACGAGGCTTAAACGTTATCTGATACGTCACGCCTCTGTGGTGACAAGGCTATGATTAAGCTCCAATGTTCTTGGATTTCTCGGACAATCTCGCTTTTGCAGGACGCGAATAGAATGTAAAGTGGACGTTTTCGATAAATCATTGTTTACTATTTAACTTTATGTGCGTGTTTGTACATGATCGAATACGCATATATATGTATGTATTAACATATACGAATGTTAATCCGTAATAGTCAGACAAAAGATTTAATCGGTATACCGATATTTGGTTATCCTGACAAAACATACCTGTATTAAGCTTTAAGGTATACTTGGTCGTAGTCATATAGCAACATTTTTTTTTTCAAATAAATTTTTTATAATAAAGTTTTCAAAAATAAAGCGGTAGTTATATGTTGATAAAAAGAATGAATGAATTTTGAACGACGGTTCTGTACTATTAAAGTGACGATGACGCGGATAAAAAATAAACCGACCGATAAGTTTCTCATTTGCTCTCACCGTGACCTCGCGTGTCGGGCTGGTTTTCATCAGTTTATTTTTAACAATAGATGGGCATGCGCTCCCTGTGCCCGCTCTCGAGGCGCGAACTCACCTCTGACCTGCGCCTGCGCAGCCACGTGCCGCCATTCTGATTGGCCAAGCGGAATTGTACACTCATCGTTTGGTAACAGCTAGTTTAAGCGACAAGCAGCCCCGCTCCCAAACAAAACACGGCTTCATTGTTCCGTAGACTGGATTCAATTGGTTTTCTATCGATAAAAAGATTAAGTTACCACGATCAGTCAGCGGATTAATAGTGAAAGGTCAGTAGAACTTGAATTTGAGCCACTTTCGTACAGATGTGCGTCGTAAATACATATTTGCAAGCCATTGTATGAGTCATTTACATATATTTTATTGAATGATGATACTGTTTTTTATTAAAATAAGGAAGTACTTTATTTTACGACTACGTAAAACACGACGCTTATTGTAAGTTTTACATGACTCATCATGAAACCAAAGTTCTGAGAATTCTTACTTGCTTCGAACATGGAAAAGACCGTTCGACGTGAGTGTACGTTGTTATATCAACATTTTAATAATAAAAAATTTGCTCCAGACCTGTTTTTTATACCATGATTTACCTGGACTGCTATACGTCACAACAGTTTGGGTAGTGAGCCATTTGCTATAACTCCGAGCTGAAATCCAGACTTCGTGATTCTATTGTAAATTGCTAGTGATAAAAATCCAATAGTACCTAACTCGGGGATTGAAGCCAGGATCTCTAGCTCAGCAGTCGCGCTTGCAGCCACTCAA
Organism: Parelbella ahira ahira; assembly: GCA_018244795.1. NCBI lineage: Eukaryota > Metazoa > Arthropoda > Insecta > Lepidoptera > Hesperiidae > Parelbella > Parelbella ahira. The sequence continues at coordinate 27,193 of DWME01000294.1, read as the reverse complement.
CCAACGAGCTAACGTTTTAATAATTGCGATCTATTGATTAACTCCGGTATAAAGCATGTTGCATGATTATTTTGTGTGTAATATCAGTGGAAATGCGATCACGTGCGCCCTTCAACCGCACTGCGACACGCTCGTACCCGCATTGTTCTATGACATTTCAGCCTCGCTAATGACAAGCAATTTCGATTTTGAAACCAACACATTAGACGAATTTGCGTTGTCTTTTAATAACACGAATACCTCGCTTAAATGGTCGAATGATGTATTCGAATTCCGAATCGTTGGTTACAAGGTGAAACCTTCTAATGGTCGCGTAAGTTTAATTTTTAATTGTTTACTCTGTAACCTTAATGTATTTTTAAGTACTAGCACTTGTAGCAGTGTCGCCGTAATTAATATAAATGCCTTACAAACATTGACAATTTTCGAGAGAAATACTCACTTATCCTGTTCGAATAGGTGAAATTCTGGCTGAAAAAGGACTCTGTTGTCTCCGAAGACGACGAGTGTGCAAATAGAGTGATAAACATAGACGAAGCGTATCAGGTCTGTAAGTAGACACATTTGATGTACGGTGCTTTCTGCACATCCCGTAAAATATCTAGCGTGATGACACAACAATAATTTCCGCGGAATATTTTTGATGTCACAATTCTCAATCGTGATGGTGGTTATTTTTGCGTAACCAAACAGTAATCATTGATATCTGTATCATGATATTATGTAACTTAACAATCAAGTTTGCGATCTCGACTTTGATGAGTTTCTTTGCATACTGTACTCACAAATGATAGTTCGTGCAAAAATCGTGATGGCTGCCACAGTAGCTTAGCCATCGTGAAATGTTTCCGATTAACTTTGACAGTTTATGTAATTGTGCTATACGTTTATTACAAATGATATATCATTTTGTTATTTATCTTACTGATCTCCACTAGCGTGTGGTCGGTTTGTGTAATATATGTGGAGTCTGTTACGCGTGTAGAGTTAAACGGTTTTGTGATTAATAAAGGAAAAAAGGACGCTACTATACGCATAATAAATTGATATCGAAACCTGCTCGACGTTTATGTTCAATGGTTTTTTTATTCAATACGGAACATGGATGTATTTTGGACATTTTATTCACTGGAAGCGTTATAGAGTGTGAGAAATTTACCAATAAAGATATGTATTTGAATAAGATGCAAATAATGACCCATTGAATTCATTAATGACATTATTTACCAATCTGTACTCGAGCAGCATGGTGGACAATGGTCTTAACCTATAATATTTTAAAAGGAGACTCTTGATCAATTGTGTAATAATAAAAAGGTTAACAATAAAGGGTAATCACAAAACTAATTTGAAACAATAAAATTACTTATTAATTTTGACTCTACATTTTTAACTCTACAACCCGTAGGCCGACTGTCAGGTTGCTTGTCAAAAGGCTTGTTGAGTCTTGACAATGATAAAAAACGTATCAACATCAGATCTGAATTTAAATATTGATACGTCGCTGAATCTTTGCTTAGTCATACTATGAAGTACATTGTTTTACAATATTAATAAAACTGTAATTTTGAATAATTATTGTTATAATGTTAGGGTATTATTATGTAGCTAGTTCTAAATTTAAATTTAATCAGCAGAATATTATTGCAATTATTACAATTCTGCCTACTAAGTAAAGGACCTTGCGTGACGATACAATAAAAATACTTAACGAAACGATCGAAAATATTTAGTATCACAAAAACATGCACGACATTAAACATTGGGTAATATTGTTTAAACACTATAGAATAATTTAAGATTACAACTATCGTGTTTAAAAAATATTACTTATTAATTATTTACATCAAAAATCGCATCCGATAATTATCGTGCTAACAAACAGATTTTAAATGTAAGCATGTATGTAAATCATAAGTTTAAAAGAAAATAGTTAACACCTTAGCAAAATCCTAAATAAATGTAATGTTATTCCAATTGATCCCTTGAAAGTTTTTAATGAATCGTCCGTTAATAACATGTTGCCTGCTGCCGTCGGATGAATGGAATACAAGTTTAGAATATGATTTATTGCGTTTTACAATAAGCATCCACCGCGATCGGTTCATTCACGGGGCAATAATAAATACTTTATGGTGCTATTAAGATGACCGATAAAGATGATGTCAGGCTCCCGCTGTAGAGAATGGTTTTCGCTATGGAGCTATGATCTTCGAATATTAACGAATGATGTTCACATAATAATAATATTACGCCTGTATTGCTCCTAATAGTTAGGCAGAAGAGTGTAACGGTTCCACGTTTCACCTATTATGTTTTACGTTCCATGGTGTAGGGGTTAAGCTTGTTGGTGTACACCGGGCACAAATCCAGACTCCGAGCTACTGTTAGGAATTTCAAGTCAGAATAACTCAATAGGGATCTAACCCAGCACTAGACAGTTAAACAATAAATATTTGGACGGGCGGAGCAACTGGGCCACGAATAGCGTTCCATTAAAAATATATCTAATTAACTCCCAACCAGTTAGCAGCGTCTCAATCAAAACGATTAGATCCAAAGGAAGTTACTAATGGAGTGCGTTCGGTAGCGACGTACAGAAGATGGTGTTAAGAAATAATTACCAACGGTCACGCCTCCCCTGATTGCTTTTCGAAACCCCTCATAAATCTACTTCGATTCCCGCCGAACATGTGTTTCTTATTTGTAATAATACGGTCATGAGCTTGCCCAACACGCGCTTTACAATTCAAATCACTAGCGGTATCAATGTGTAATTGTTAAGAGATGATTAAAAAAAATTTACGGCGCCGTGATTATATGTAATGTTGGCTCGTTCGACGAATCGGATTTCAAGTATGTAATAGAAATGGCGATGAGAATAGTTGTAAATATTAGTCGCTCTCGTGTCTGCTGAGCTGGGACCTAGGGTTCGATTCTCAGGTAGAGAAAAATATTAGTGCGATTTATAACTATGCCTGTTGCGTGACAATAGGCTCACTATTCCAAAGAACATATAACATGACTAGTAAAATCTGGGAATATTACTCTCCTCTGCCTACCCTTTGGAGGAATACAGGATCTATATTCTGTTCATATTTCTAAATAATCTTAATGACATTTAAATTCATCATAGCATATTGGATGCGTTGTAGTCCACAACCGCAGTTTGCTAATCGTACGCCGACAGGAACTCTCGAGGACGAAATAACTCGATATATTCGTTTGGAAGCTGTTACAAATCGACGGTACCGGAAGTCGGCGGGTTAAATTATGGCGGCTACGAAGCTGTTAAGCGTTGTGAGGTAAAAGTCAGCGTTGCGTTTGCGAAGGAAGTGTGACCGTGAATACGTTTGTGTGTCATAATGAGCGCGGTAGTTATGAAATATCCATCTAGCTTACCGTGTACCGGCATTTCTTAATGCTGGAAGTAATTGTAGGGCTTATGAAAATGCGTATTGTGTTATTATTATGTTTTAAATCGCCTTGCCAAGTTACAGGGTAGGTAGGAAGTAATAAGCGCCGAATATCTTTATCTTAATAGATTCACCTAGGTTTCATAGATTTTTAATTCGTCCGTCAGACTATATCAGGCTTCTTTATTGAAGGTGAGTCATTGTCGCTCTTGACGTCTGCATCCTCAGCATTCGTATTGCATATCTCGTTTTTTTGGGTTTGTATAATTAATTTCAATAATATAATATCCACATCGAAGAGCTTTGTGAATAGTGAAACAATGGTGAAATCGATGACGTACGTCATATAACTGTTTCTTTGTTTGAAGTATTTTTCCAAAGCAAGATTTAAAAAGTTATTGTCGGAGTTACAAAATTTATTTACGTTTTTTGGCAATATTAGACCGTAGGGAACATTGGATTTTTTAACCCCGGTGTCCTTTACTCTTTCTATGCTAAGAGATCCGAGTCCAATAGTGGAACGGTAAAAGAGTTCACGATGATGAAATATTCGTCTTCAATATTAATAATATATCAATCGGAAGCGTTAATCGGCTGTTAGATAAACAATACGCATTTAATTGGCTGTCTATTTCATAATAACCATAATTTAAATGATGTTAACATTTTAGCATATTTCCTCTCCAATATAGCACGATGATTCACAAATGTGAGCACATTACGCTTGTCGGATGCGCTAATCGCTCGTTATCTTTAAACAGTGTTTAGCCGGCTCGCCGACCACTCTATCTGCTCTACAATCGCGACGTGGGAACTGTTCACACGGGCAACTGTGAACGCTTGACGAATAAAAAGGAATGTCAAGATGCATGTTGTGTAAGGCGGGTACAATACATCACATGTACCCCCTTTTGTTGATGATATAAACTTTGTTTATAGTTAATTTTTTGTTTTTTATAACAGTTGGATGCGAAGAGTTGAAGCACATAGTTTAAGTTAAGCACACCATAGCGAGATATCTTCCGAAGCGGTGGTAGTTACATTTTGACGTGCAAAAAGTGTTCTATTGAACCAATTTTGAATAAATGACATTTGAATTTGAATGTGAAGATCGAGCTCAGTGGCATTCTATTGGAGAGGCCTGTGTTCAGCAGTAGATGATAATTTTTTTTTTAAAAGTTTACTGAGATAGTGCGCAAAAGCTCACATATTACACATTTAAATTTATATTCTAGTCATCAAAATAATTTTGATGTTGGGTAGCTATTTTGTTTTTGTGTGCTTTTTCCAAGGTTAAGTGTGTTCGAATAAAGTTTTATAGGAAACATTGAAAATCTCGCTTTACCTGTTTTGTAACAAATATCAGAAAAGTTAATAGAGAATATAATAAATGTGTTGAAATTTCAATTATCTGTCTTTACTAATAATAAATCTAACGAGTTTGTTTCTTTAAATATTATGCTAATCTCCACAACTACTAGTTGGATTTTAAAAATATCACATTGCATTTGGTAGCCCAATTATTAAGGGAAGTCAAGGCTCATGATGCGTCATGCTACGACTCTTGGTGAACAAAATAGGAGGAAGATTAAATGCGGTGAGTCATGTGACAATTGTATTATTTTCTTTGATAGGATAATAATTAGTGTGCAGAGTAACCGTGCTCTACTGTATTAACCGTGCACTATTTTAGTTAAAAACTACTCACGGCAGACCTAGTTGTATATATGAACAGTGGTGGATTGAAACATGCTAAAAATTACGATGAAACCTAAATATATCGTCTATGTTGAAACACTTTAAATGATAAACCTTTTTTTTAATTACACGACGAATGAAACAGCTCTACATAAGTAGTCTTATATATTTGTATCCGTTAGTAAAACTGCAACCTGACATACAGATAATTTGCATTGAACGTGTGTTCTTGAGATTATTTCGCATTTTTGAGGTCCGCTCCCTGCATTGTTTAACACAATAGTAGCGATATGTTAGAAGTTCACTTAATGTCTTTCACCTTGAATATATTTTGAATTAGTGTGATGATAATAATAAGAGTGTTCGTACACATACATGCAAATTTATGGCGTGTGAATTAGTCTCTAAATTGGTGGATAAAATATGTATGTGTGTAACAGTCAATTTCGATGTAATATGTACATACGTTCATATTTAAAAAATGTCTTATTTCTAGTCGTCCCGATACATTTTCAAATACACAGATGATCAATTTGTTATTTAACTCAATGAGTTAAGTTGCTAATAAAATGAATGTTATAATGAAGAAATAATATCATCGTCATCATCATTCTCTTAGTCCATTGTCGAGACTGTACTCCATTAAGTAGTGAGTGTGTACGTATGATCCCTATACCGACTATGCGGTTTCAAAATCATTGTAACTATTATCATCAAAATTAAACAATATATTTAGTACTCACATTAAATACAGTATATTTTAAATTTTAGAGACATAAACTTTGTTTTGCTTTTAATATACATACATATACATAATATGTACATGCTAATTCTGAACATTCGTAAGTCTTCATCAGTTGTGTCTGTCAGTATAAAGTACCAGTGGTTGACGACTGGAGCCATAAAACCGACAAGTGTGAAGATGTTGTCTAGAAACTAGAATGTGTATGATCTAAGCGTGAGAAGTGTGCCACATTTGATGTTATCACAACGTTAATGTCACGCGGTGATCTTATACATGTGTACTTGTAGAGTTAGATAAACATAATGTTTATAAAATATATCATAATAAAAAACAAATATATTTGATTTGTGTTTATTTTCATAGCGTTATAGATATGTTAATAAATAAAATTTAAGATTAGATTTTATATTGAAGATTTAATAGCGACTAAGTAAATAATAATTATTATTATTACATACATATGTGCTTGAGAATAGAACCCACAGCCGCGCCTTAACAGTTGACTTTAGTAAACTATCCGACTACTAGGCCGGCCTTGATGTAATTGGTATATTATGACTAGATTAGTCAAACTATTGTGTATAATTTGAACTTGGGAAGAAGTTAAGCAATTTCTATTAAGCAATAGGGAGGTTAGAAATTTAAACAATAGGTGACGTGCAAAAGCATTCATAAATAATGCGTAACTAGATAAGAGTATTCATACATGTTCTTTTAAGTATATACTTGAAGTTTAAGATCTACGCACAGCGCGTCTGACGTATTTTAAATGTAGTTGAAGCTCAACGTACAATGTACGTATTTTAAGCGTTTTGAATAATAATTAAACTTAACGTATAAATGCGTACTTTCCTAATTATTAAGTGCAGTTCTAATGAAACGTAAATGGACACTCTTTTAGGTGTTTTGCTGAAGTTAAGGACAACGTACAATACCTACGTACACTTTCAACTATTTACATTACATCTATGCAGTTTAAGCCGAAATTTAAATGCTTTTTTTCTACGTATTTGTATGTAATTTATGTAAGTTGAATGTAACATGCGTATTTCTTTATCCATTTTATTGGACTTTAAGTTCATCGTACAACGCGTACTCCCTTATCTATTTTAATTGGAATTTAATTACAAAACAGGTGTTATCAACGTAAGGGCATGTAAATTACATTATTTGATCTGTCAAACGCTTGATTGTTACAATCATTGTGTGTCTTATAGCTAATGATTTGAGGCTATTTATGGACTTACAGTTATTATTGACGCACAGGCTGTACAGTTGTACAAATATCATGCAACACACCGAGTCGTTTACGGCACGCACTAACGAGGCTTTAATAGATTTATCCGCAACTCATATATCGAATTATTGTCATTATGACCATATTATATGACCATGTAATCACGATGACTGGAACTCAATCTTAGTACACGTGCCACGTATAGACTTTTGCGATTGAGAGTATCTCTATACTCTACAGCTGTCTAGTTATAGAGTACGTAGAGATATTTGTGGTTTTATCAAGATGATTATGGTATTTATTAATCATGGTTAATAATTCTCTGTAGTGATTTATATTATGTGTATCGTTGATAGCTAAGCGGTTGCGAAATTTGACTCCCATTTTGGGGAGCGTAAGTTTCAGATCCTGATTTATATCGTTAAAACTATTCTACTGTCTCATACTTTTCTATGATATTCTTTAAAATGTGTGAAGTGTACGTAGTTATCTGTATGTCGCTGTTTTGGTAGACCATGGCTTTAATCTTCTCATTCTGAGAGGCGACCCGTGTCCAAAAGAGCAACGATAAAAGGGTTGATGATGATGACCTCTCTAACTGTACCCTTGAAATTACATTCAGAAAGAGAAAATGAGATTCGCATTTGGAAATAGAAGACTGTATTACAGTAATCGATGGGTATTAGTGGCTTTAAATTAGTTTTAAATTACACTAATTTTTTAGGCTCCCCCTTGACAACTACTGGCTGGCCCATTCAAATAACTACGTGTGGGAAACGTTATGAAATTGAAAACGATCATATTTCTTTTAAAAGACACGAGACTATTGCACAAAGATTCACCTAGTTTTCGTCGTTAACTATTCATTATTATGTGCCGTGGGAGATTTTTTGTTGTACCATTGTTATGGTTTTGATAGGCGCATTCCACAGGAATTGGACGGCTGGCGTATACATATGATGGTATGGTGTTCGCATTCTTAATATATGTACGAATTAATCATGATATGTAACTTTTATTTTAATCAGATACTGGCTGGTTTGTATGCATAGTGTGATGAACGTAGAAGCGCGTTAGGTACAGTGCATGCGCGACTGCTGTGCAAGGGTTCCTGTGTTCGTTTCCCGAGTAGAGTATTATTGGGTTTCTTTAACTTGAAATTTTTAGTAGTAGCTCGGAATGTAGTGCACTGCTCTGCCTACCTCTTGGGGGAGATAACAGCGTGATTTTACAATTTAACAGGACGAAAGGACTCATTCGTAAATACATCATATTATGTGCAATTCTTACATACTACGTGTTACAAAACATTGAAATAATGTGGGTCTATATGTATTTAAAAAATCCACCTTTAAAAAAAAAATCCCCCTAACATACAGTTTTTATGTTTAATATTAAAATCCCTCGCCAAACTGCTACAGTAAGAAAATATATGACTTTAATATAGCGATAAAATTTCCATTTAACCCACATCTGGTAGGTTTGTATGCCGCACACATCTGTAGGCACATGCCGCTTCATACGCGGAAACAATATGACGCGGCATATCGTCACCGGGCCAGACGCGAACGATCAATAAATATAATGTTGTCGATCTAACAGCGCTGACGTTTTTTATTGGCCCAGTTTCGATCGAAGGTTGTATGATAATTTTGGCGGACATCTGCGTAGATGTGACTTATTTACACGTGCAAACCAGATAAATAAGACCCTGTGCAATCAATACTATGCATAAATGAATAGCAATAAAATATAACTCGCAGACAAGGGACGGTCGCATATTAAAACCGTTTCTAAGTTAATAGCGGGTTAATTGACACGGCATAATGGTGATTTATTGAAAAATATATCATCGTATTTCAAAATTTGATCGTGAAATATGAAAATTTAATAGCGATAAAGATTATTTTAGCTCAGCAAGTTAATGGTCTATATTATTCTATAAATTAGCTGGTGAAACGTGGGATTGTACTATACTCCTCTGCATACCCCTTTAAGCCCAGCTGGGGTTCCTTCTCTCTACAATATTGCGTCTTTTCTTTAGAAAGAATCATAAAATTTAATCACGTTAATGTAAGTTACTTATGAGATCTGTAAATATCAGAGTTAGACACTCGGTAATCTCTGACTACCACATATGAGACCTGGCGTGCGGATATAATAATAATAATTATATATTTTTTAATTTCTGTCTTGAGGAAATTGCATATAGCAAATGGTAAACATTTCTTGCGTATTATATTATAAGATTCTCTATAAAATAAATTAATTGAGTTATTAGTACATATAAAATGTATTGCAGTTGGCGGACAAATGATATAATTTCCTGTTATTTTGTTATGTAGAGTTAATAGCCCAAATTTATATTGGTAATGTTTTGTACTAATCTGAACAATGAAGTGTTGAGTGCTGTAGGCTCTATAATAGCTCATGAGGAATTGATAGGAGGGCTGATATTTGTTGGAATATATACATATGTTAGTCATTAAGTCCTAAATGTTATGTTATCATAGTTACATTATACATACTATATATACTATATATACTATATATACTATACATACTATATATAAAGAGTGTGATATATTATGTAGAAGAAGGAATTGAGGTCTATAAAGATACATTTTTCACTCGTTGTTCTCTTCGTAACCCTTGACGGACCGGGCGTGATGATATAATAATAATCGAAACTTTCAAAAACGAGTTTGCTGCTTCATCGTTCTTCCCGTTGTCTGTCAATAGCGTTGCATAATATATTGCTTGCAGTAAGCTAGTGAGTCAGCGCTTGGGGCGTTCCGTCTGAAGAATATGGACCATCAAAGACCCAGTGATCTAGTTGCTGCGGTGATTAAATTTCAAAATTGCCGATAAAAGATTGGTTTTATAATAATCAGTAACGGCAATTAAACGCCCGTTGGTGACGCAAGAGTAATTTTTTCGCGATTTCGTACGCCGATGTGAATTGGCCGTTATTGTTAGGCATCACGATATTGCTTACGGAGCGAAACGATTTCGTTTCAGCGAAATCACAACGGGTCTTTATTTAATCAAAACTTTTATGTCATAATCAGTTTCGTGGTCATGAAATCCAGTTAGCTGGTTACTAATTTCTTATATACCAGTTTTGGGATCCTTCAGCAATCTTGCTATTCAACAGGTGAGATTCTGGCGACAGACTGGTCACCGTATAGCTTGGTTTATTTAAACAAGGCTACTTGCGCCTGGTAGTTAACACTGAGTGCGGTAAGGATACAAATATATGGCATCCGTCGCTCTGCCTACCCCGTGACGGACTTGGCGTGAAAGTATAATAACAATTAGCAAATCCCAAATATTTCCCAATTGAGCGTTAAAACAATAAAGTCCTCTTCTTAAATACGTTCAGCACACAAAGCCGAGAGCACTGCATCTCATTAGCAACGAGGCGTACAATAACACAGGGCTAATGTTGGCATTCATGTGTGTGAACGAGTTTCGTACGGACAATGCGTTTCCCATGCACCCGATTGCCATCTGAGCAGTCAGCTGTTACGCAACCCCGGCGTACGCCACTCAAGACAATGAAAGTGTGCTTTTTACGACTAACACACGTGTGAGCGAACAATATGAGTCCTAGCTGAGCGGGTCTCTGGGTTAGACCTCGGCTTGTTACTGTCATTGTTGTTATACCATCACGCTTTATCCTTCACGGGGTATGCAGGGAACAGCGATTGATATTGCTCGTTGCAGACTTGAGACGCTTATTCCATGTGCATTGAACATTTTTCACACGCTTGATTTCAAGGACATCTGACACGCCAATCAGGCAGTATATAACCTATATGATTAAGATAGATAAGTCTTGGTGTTTTGCAGCACCTATATTGCGATTTACATCTGTTACATTTGTTTTTACCCGCCATGGAATTGGTGGTGATTTAAGGAATAATTGGATTTTATAGTACGCATATACCTAGTATTAAGTTGAAAGTAAACTTATTAATACATATTTGCGTACTTTACCACCTATACCATGACGTTTCGTATAACATAACTAATGAAAAGTGGGAATGGTCTACACTCCTCTGCCTACCCTCTCGCTGTTACGTTTTGTTTGTTCATAGACGACGCTTCCTATAAGGTCAGAGATTTACCTAGAGATTATTATCGAATTGTTTAAAACCGCTTACAGATGAAATGTTTGGAGTTTGTTTGCTGCTCAGTTTTATAGATATTATCATCGTTCGTAGACTTGCTACGCGAACTATTTCGGATTCAACCATCAATTAGCTGAGATTTGCTCAGTATGTTTGGTGGTATAATGGGTTTAGTGTTTGCGCAATATAAGAGTTAGAATCTCATACATTGTATGTTCCATAAAATTTTATTTGTACGCCGCCATATGGTTGCAGAATCTATTTGTGCTGTGCCAGTTTTATAACGGTTTTTACGGGTTCTAATTTCAAAAAAGAATATGTTCGATATTTTAAGTTTGATAGTTATAAATCACTTAAATTCATTATGAATTAGGGAACTTAGAAGTTAGAAATTTTTGAAATTTGCTTCCATATACGAATTCAATAATGAAAGGAGAAACACGTCAGTTCTATAAAGATAACAATGTCTGACACTCGGTCTTCATTTCTAACCTCATAAGGAGTCCGGCCTGATGATAATAATAATAAATAACATTAAAAACCAAAATGTTTCTGTAGGAACAATCAAAAAAGTGAACGAGGATAAGCAGTGTTACTAGCCGTGTGCAATGCTACTTTTTGCTAGAGATAAACGCATGACTGTATCAGGCCTACACTTTTTCCAGAGCCACTTTCAAGTCAATACGTGACAGACATGCGTTAACTGTACAGTCTCTGTCTCGACAAAAAGCGCCCATGTGAATGTGCCCTAACATTCTATTGCTTTACTTTTTGTATCTTAGTATCATAGAATTTTAAATACGTCTTGTTGACATTCTTTCGTAATCCAGGTAACTATTTGGAAATGAGTATGTTTTCGTAGGTCACAATAACAGATTTTTACCCGGCGTCCAGTACCTATATACAATACATATGTGTAATTAGTCATATTGGGAGAATCAAGAGATGGCAGAAATAGTTTTTGTAAGTAAATATAAAACAGTAGTTGTCAAATAAATTGCAGATTAAAATAATTTCATTATAAGAGTACGTTTGTTTTCGAAACGTGGGCGAAGTCTCGGTAGGTTTTAATTTGTACTGTCAGTAGTTATTGCACATGTAGTTATTTAAAAAGCGTTTGAAATAACTAGACCGGCACTTGGTAGGTAGCTATGTATATTTGCGATGACCTCACAGCCTTTTGCCTGCACATTATGAAAATGAATCTGAAAATTATACACCACCGTCCATGTGACCGTCTGTGCATTTTTTTACAAAGTGAACGATGTACTCCAGTGCAGACTATTACGAATTTCCTTGAATTTTTATTAGAGATCTCTGTCTATGTCTCAATGCTCTTTGCAGACTGTTTTTGTATCGGCTTTAAATATGTGTCAAACAATATTCGGTTGTTATGTTGTTTGTAGCGCTGACAGTTTGGTTTCAAAATCGCATGCACGTACATGCTTTAGTTTCGCGAATTCAGCCCTAGAATAAGCAAATTTATTTATTGCATCTTGATTCATGTGTCTACTGCAACAGACGAATAATATTTGTGACGGTTTCATAGCGACAGGTATTTTTTTTCCTTAAGCCGCTATTCATCACGTTCCATTGCAACTTCGAATGCAATTCTATTGAATTCGAATTGATTTTGCCGGACCATAGCTATGTAGGCTTACATGGTATATTATTTTTGTACATTTTATACACTTTTAATTTTATTTCAGACACACACACACACAAAGGTCTGCCATCCGCATTGGTCTTTAACCCTTCTCATTCTGGCTTTACTCTTCTCATTTTGGCTTAACCCTCCTTATTCTGGCTTAACCCTTCTCATTACCCCTCTTATAGAACACGCGTATTCAACAGCTGAACAATAAAAGAGTAGATAACATAATGACGACTTGTTTTATAAAACACACATAATATTTGTAAAACACCATTTTTAAAACAACAAAGATCACAAGTAACGTAAAAATGCTTAGTTTAATAATATAACTGGTGATCGTAAAAAGAGGATATGAAAATTAAAGTGTTTTTCATTGAAGCAGACAAGCGCATCCAGAGCTTATAGCGGAAGGAATGAAAAACTGCGTCGCCAGTTCTCAGACATAATTAGAATCGTAGTGCAATTATATGCAAATGCGCCTTGGCAAGTGAGCTCGTTTTGAAACCGTCCATTTATCGTCACACCTACTCAGCTTAATACTGTGACGAAGTCGTCAGTTATTAACATTCAACACTATGCTTCAACGGAAAGTTACGCCTTTAATCTCTGTCGAATGACATAAGTGAATCTTTATTTATTTATTTTATATATTTTTTTATTTGTATATAACTTGTTACTGACATTTATTTATTAGTATTACAGTACGGTAATTTTTTTTTAATGTCTTGAGGGAACCGGCCATTTAATACCAAACTAAACAGTATGCTATGGTAACCAGACAAGTAATACTTTACGAATATATGTACATATGAGTATACAATTATACAGATGTTTTTCATAAACTCTTCGGTTCCACGATGGCTACTCATATTAAATGTAGGTATTTCACTAAATAACTGTTCAGCCTTTTAAAGCATTTTTTATAACTACTCATGAAACTTACAACAATGACCGTAATCGCTTAGAATCTTGATGATTGGAAATTATGGCTTACAGACATAGTAATTTTTCAATTTAAGCCCACCATAAAAGGTTTTTCGTTCCAATATGTTAGAGCTTTGAGCTTACGCGTAACACGATCCGGGAAAGTTTAAAGATTCGTACAACGGGTAGCAAAAGTGTTTATTACCTACGTCATACTGTTGAGCAGATAACGTTAAAATAAAATTAAAGCACCATGTAAGATAAAAGGCTAAAACACATAAAATAAAAGGCTTTAGCAACCTTCACAATTAAAATATTGCTTAGAGAACGTATATTGTATTATAAAATTGGCTTTTTTTTATTTCAGTCTTACTTCCACATGAGTAGCCGTGAAGTCTAGTGATTCTATGACTGGAATATAAAATTTAATAAGTTGACTATATCTAGTTGGATATTTGGCAATGGTGTATCAAGTACAACCCAAGATGATTATCAAGCCGAGAATAGGCCGCGATTGCGCTCATTGGGGGAGCCCTATGTCCAGCAGTGGACTGAGATGTGCGTCACTGATGTGATCCCGTATGAGGTAAAATAATGTTAGTAGCTTTCAAGGATTATTCTGGTTATTTCGAACATGTGATGTAAAAGGCTATTAGTGGATTTAAAAATTCAAAATGTGGTAAACAGTGGAAGTGACTAACAGTGAAAAACATATAAAAATTTTAGTGTATACTAAGTGGAAATGATATAAAACTTTCTGAAAATGCCCTACTGTAGAATATACATTGAAACTAAGTAATTAATGTAAGAGAATATGAACGTAGCGTGTGTAACAGTTTTTAAAGAAGGTTTCGCTTATGGTTAAACGGATATTATACCATTTTTGTCTTTATGAGATACCGACCTATACAGGTCGTCGTCATGTAGAGACTGGATATGGTAGAGCTATAATATACTGATGAATATTGGTAATAATTCTTTAATTGCTATGAATCTCACGTGCTACTAAGTAACCATGCTCCTTTAAAGCCTAAGTTGCCAAGTTTAGAAGTGACTACAAGGTTTATTGAAAAAAATATCATTACTAATTCATTATTATCACTTCGTATTTCGTTCTACTATGAGACTGGGGACGTCATCAGAGTGAAATGGAATAATGACAGTCTACGATGAATGCTTTAGTTAATATTACGGAGCACTTAAGACATCAGGTTTCTTCAAGATAAATCATAAAAACGTAACTTTACGTTTGTAATCACTGATGGGATAGGCTGAGGAGTGTAGTACACTCTCACGTTTCACCGGATAAGAGCGATTAACTGCTTATAAATACCATTATTGAATTATTTCTTTTGTAGATTTTTGTTAAATAATATTATTAATATATAATTGAAACATATTTAAAAGTATCCCGTAAATATAACAACGCTTGATTATTACGGAATTACTTATAAAATTAATAGATATTGCTGGCAAATTTTTTGTACATTTAACGATCAAATTTTTATTTAACCTAATTCGGTTGCCAATAATTTTGCAAAACGATTATTAGCCGTATAGTAGACGTGAAATTGATTCGCAGCGCTTCTTGTGATATGCTTTGGAAATCTTAAAACTTAAATTACTTTGTATATTTCGAAATATTTAAATCAGGGCTATTTATTTATCCATAAGCAATGAGCTGTCCAAGAAGTGACAGTTTAGTGATTTTAAATTTTTCTTTCCTGAGAGCCGGGATTCGAATTACCGGGAAATACATTTCTAAGTTTAAAAAGTAATATTAATAAAAAAGGTGTAATTTTTTTAAATCAAAATATGTAGCCCAATTAATTCTTCCGCTTCATTTCATTATATAACAGATAAATAATGACGCATTAAGATTTAGTTCAGGCATATTAATATAAACTATTTAATTAAATTGATATACAAACCTTTTATTAAATCGTAATCGATTGGCTCCTTTAGTAAATAGCTGAATGTAAATATGACTTAATTCTAAAATAAAATTTAATTGAGGTAAATGAGACGCTTACAAATTCCAGTATTTGTAATATATTAATTAATCGTTTGAAATCGTGTAATTAATTCGGAACGCCTTTGCTCGTTCATTGCCTTTGTGTTACGTTCACTCAAAGACTAATTTAAATAAATTCTTTGGGCTTGTTCGCTTATAAAATTAAAGCTTCGTTAAATGAGTACGTTAAGAACAAGTTTAAATGAAAAAAAAATTGTCAACCACTAATTAAAACTACAACAAACTCAATAATGTTCTATGCGTGTTGCAAAAACTTCCTTTAAATCAATAACTGTGTATGGGATGGGGCAATTAAAACGATTTTACTAGTATGATCTATTATTCCCAGGTCACTTAGTTATGTACATGTTTTTTCCATAAAAAATATGTTGCCCGCATGTGACATTAATTAAACTGAAATTACACACATCACTTTTTATGCATCTCGTCCAATTTCACATTATTAATGCACCAATGATTTTGTTTTATCAATATGCAAATCTTCTGATACATCAAAACCGAGATCGCTATTTGACGTACATACGCTCAGCGAACGTGGCTATTAAGCCGGAAAGTTGTCGTCCGATCTGATCGATATTAAAACGGACAGCTCTGTCAGTTACCTAACTCTACGCACCTATTCTACGACGGCAGTGAAAGCGAATTTTTTAATTATTTTTTTTCGTATAATAACAGAGATGACACAGCGCTTCGAAACGTACAGCCGGCTAGTCTTATTTCTCTTTTTCCTTTTTACGCTCCGGGAACGCAATCTGCGGTCAGTGTGAAATGGAGATTATTTGAAAAAGGAATGTGATTGAGTTCTGTCGGGGCAAGACGATTGCGATCAATGCACTGCTAGTTACATTCATGAAATATCGGTGTCCATGTCTTATGTAAAATAAAAAGTTCCGTTGAGGATTTAAATTGACTTCACAGTGTGCGAGATCAATGATAACAGCATTCTTATTAGGCAAGTAATTATTCCTATCGGCCGGTATTGGTTTGTTATATCATGCGTTTTGCAATTCACTTTCTATTTTTCTTACATCTATTTAATTTAGGTATCAAATGTATTTTTTTTCACGTTTTAAATCTAAAATGTTAATTTATTCATTGTTATGAAATTATTGTAATTAAAAAAAAAAACACTATACGTTTTTTAGATGAAATATATTATCATACCTACTTGTATGGTATTAAAGAAGAAACCATTTTTTCGAATTATCCATACACATTATGTAATTAACACTTTTGTATGATTTTAAACAAATTCTCGCTCGCTATTATGTTATAAAATATTCATGTGTATGGCTATCTAGTGTGTATCGTAAAATATTTAACTGGTTTCATATTTATAACATAATATTGGAGGAAATTATCGGAGCAATTTGAATGTAAAGTCTCAGTTTTATACCTTTATTTCAGAGATGCAAACGTGAGATAAGTGCTTTTTCTCGAATGAGGAGCGCCTTAATTTTTTTATTACTCTTTTATTTTTAAGGTAGCGATGTAGCGAGGTTTTTTCAAGAAGCTGATATGCATGTGTAAGTTGAACATTTAGCAGCGAAAACAAAAATACATTTAAGTGGTGAGAAAATTCCAAGTCACTACTGTTTATGTTTTATGTCGACTACATGTGATTCCGTTTTTTAATATCAAATTTTTTAATTTCGAACAACATCCGTTAACTGTTTTAACATCCTACAAATGGAATAATATTTCTTTTATAATGCTCACGTTAATAATCTTGCAGCCATCTTTAGCAGAATATTATTAATTAGTTTGCATTTTTATTATTCAATAAGATATAAGATATATGATTTTATATTGTCTGGTGTCTCCCAATGTTACTGGCCGGTTGATAATGGGCAGTCGCGGTAAAAAACACCGCCCGTCGGCCGGCGGCCACTAAGGCGAAATAGCGTAACTCACTTTCTGGTTTACTAGGTCGATTAGACTTGTCTATTTCATTTTTATTTCTTTTATTCCTAAAAATATGTGAAAATTACGGTGAAATCGTGCCCTTCACTTTTGTTTCTAACGCTTTTCACTGAGTATACATTAACGTTTCGCGAAAAACCAATAAATTTTATCAATATGAGTAAATTAATCGGTGGCTAAGTTTTAGCACATAATGTAACTAATATGTATTCATATATTAAAATAGGAATAAAAGTAGATGAACGTACAAGTGATTCTTAGCACGTATTTGCTACGAATGAAAGTGGATTGCACAAAATGCGAACAAAATATTCATCTCACACTTATGTAGAGTCAGATTTCATATTTTATATGACCGTTATATTTCTCCGGTTTTTTGATAGCTACATTTGTGCGTAGCGCAGTTAAAAACATAACGAAATGAAATGAGAAAAAAGTTATGCTGTTATCTTATGAACATATTATGTACGTTTGAAGATTGTATATTCGATTCGATTTCAATATTAAATTTAATTTTTTTTTTTCATATATATTCTTGTAGCCGAAAATTGTTTAAACTTGTAATGTTAGTGCCGCGAAAGCAAAAACATAAAAGTTCTTTGCTACCTGAAACCGTTTAAGAACATTTACTTTATGATCGCATTATATTTAAAATTTATCGCTTTGATAAAACATGAAATGATCCAAATCGATTAATGTAGTTATTTTAGTACTGAAACTTTCCTTTTTGGTTTTTATTACTAAAAACACTTCCATAATTTTTATATAAGCACTGAATGCTCTCCTTTCGTAGATAATACGTTGGAAAAAAAATATTTATTTAAAAATTCCACACAAAAGCACCACTAAAGAAATGAAAAACCACCTACCTTGTTTCACGGAAAAGTCCAATTTGAATTATCCTTCTATACTGTACGTTTCAGTAAGTTGTACCGCACTACTATAATACAATAGTCAGTGTAAAAAATCCAGTCGCTATGTACCCGGCTAATTAGAGCACTGAGTATCGGTTTCACTTTTATTAGCACTATGTTCAACAGAAAAATAATAATAATTAAAAATAATAAATATTTTTAATCGTAACACACTATCCGAATAAAGAAGTCAGTACCACAGCACTTGGTAATCGAATATCCATTCCATCACTGGGGGTGTAGAGTCCGCGAGCGAGCGAGCTTAAAGCTGCGGAGCGTGCGCGTGCGCAGGCCGGTGTGGCATCGCGTTATCAGCGCGAGCGGCGCGCCGCGCGACAACAACAGAACTTGAGAGCCGATCTCAATAATAACAAGAAAAGAAAACGGTCCAGTTTCAGCGAGGCTTCCGGATGGCTCGGACGGGGCGCGGATCGTCCTCTCGCTCGCACGCACTGCGTCGTTTCGCTCTCTCTGTCTAACGGTACTCGCGCGCGGTTTGAACGATAGCACGGCTAGTCGCAAGTGCGACGCCGCCCCGTAAGCCCGCCGCCACCGTCCCCGGCACAGAATTACCGTTTCGCTTCTTTCCCGCCGTTTTTACGTCTTTGACATCGCTGTGAAGAATATCTTGAGCGACTTTAGCTCTGCGCTGCCCGAACAATAATGATATTTTATGATATCAACTACGCTTCTGACATGTATAGATCCTAATGCATAGTAAATAAACCGTTAAAATAATATTATCATGATTTACGAGTGCTCTGACATTCGATATTCGATAAAATTAGGATGGAATTATTCGCCACGCGTTGATGTCTTTTATATTGCCTCATGAATATGTATGCGTTCACCGGGAGGATGGATTTTAAAAATAATTGACTTGTGGTAGATTTTTGTTTTCATTTTGCCATATTAAGCCATTGAACGAAACAAGTCAAGTAGAAGTTTTCTTGATTTAAGTTCATTATGCGGAAACCTGAAATGACGTGTAAGGTTTTGTAAGAATTACGTAATAGTTTTAATGTTAAAGTATGTTGTCGAGGTTATTATTCGAGGCAACACTTTAAAAAGCATTATTGCACCAACTATTACACACATTTATTATTATGTAGTGTCAAAAAAAAATTAAAATAAATTTGATAACGGTTTGTTCATGTTTGATAACTTTACAGGTATTTTATGAACATTTTTATTGGCATAGATTTTTCTTTGATAAAGATTTGATTGTCTTAATGATTTAGGAGAAAGTTAATCTGTATAATATATATCTTTTGGCATCTGTATAATATATAACATTACATTATATTTACAATTCGTATTGTTTCTTTTTCGTCGTTCTTTAAAATCACAACCAATTATCTACGGATAATTAGTAATAGTAATCAGTAATCAAATAGCCCTTCTATTAAAGCTTAGAAGATGAGAGTACACCTACGACATACCGTAATTTAACTAGACTGTGACGGTAAGGCGAGTTTCACATACGCAACGACATATCGCGGACGGAAATTGTTCGGGCGAGAAAAACCTTGCAATGTCGTATTGGAATCCCATCCCAATCTGTTGGAAGTTGGAATTGGAATCTCAATTACGTTGAACAGGATTTCGCGTTGAATTTATGGGATAACTACGCATTTAGCAATAAAATCAATTGTCACTCATTATCGGAGTTTCATAAGGATGTAAAGATTGTAATAAATAACTGGTATTTGGACTCAACTGAATTCGTTTATAGTTTTTAGCAGGCCAATTGTCCTTCTTGACAGTAGCAGCGACAGTGCTGCTAAATGTAGCAACTTTCCGCCCAGAGGAACAAGGCTTGTATTCCTAGTGTGTCTGGTCTTATCCATAAAGGTTAAGGCTTGGAATTCAAACCTAAACTTTCATAGATCCAAACTTCATGGATCCAAACTTTGGATTATATGGTTTGGAAAGAAATTAGCATATCAGTTTAAGTTTAGTAACCAATTGTAACAACTTGTTTAGATTATAGCATTTTTAATTTTGTCGAGTATTTTCTGTTTGCGTTATCGATTTTGTACATATTGTAATGACTATTTCCAATCAGAGTACGTAGACACTAAGGATTTCAACCAGATACAGTCGAAACAAACTTCTTTCGCCGTTTATATATTTATTAAAGATATTATTCATGTTTTTTAATGTAAAGTACTTCTTAATATATAATATAATACAATATTCCACACATATTTTTAAACTACATGAATAATCAAGTAAAGCGAAGTAATTCGCGTTGAAATATTGATTATATGTGAGAAAAGATGGAATACTTCGACAAGGTAATCATATGAGGCGTATATTATATTCGCGCGGGCGAAATATGTGGTGGTGTACGGAAATTACTAAGCTCATTATGTTAAAATCAACACCATCGTAACTCTTCGTTATGGGCACAGCCTCACCAGAAATGTACGAAAATATTCATGTCTTGAAAATAATATCGTTTTAATCTGCCCAGTTCACTGGAGCGCACGGCTACTTAGTGCATAATAACTGGTCCGAGTTTCGTGGTAGAGTCGTAATGCACCCCAATGGCATCATTAATGGTGAAATAAGAAATTTAAGATGTACACGCTGTTACTCGGCCCGAAAAAAGTTTGTGTACCTATAAATAGAAGCGAACTCTACTAAAATTGTAGAGCGCAGGGTTTTTTTTTACGGTAACATGAAGCTTAAATAGCATAAATGCCGATATAATTAATTATGCAATGGAAACATTAAGAAATATATGCTTTTACAAGTTAAGAAATTGATTTTAATATGATTAAATGCGAACTCTACTATAAATGTTGCACACTGTGGCAGGGCACACTGTTGATTGCCGTACTAAAAAATTAATCATCATCATTAGTCCTAACATGTCAGCTACTTTTAGTAGCTGACAGTGGGCGGAATAGCTGAAGATGGAACTAAATGATCTATTGGAGAGGCCGAGTAGGGGAGAGAAACTTGAAAACAATATAATTTGTTATTCACTCATTATTATATTGGTATCCTAAAAACTCGACATAAATAAATTTTAAATGAAAAAAAAACCACAAACTTAAGTTTTTTCGCAAAAAAACGACTCCACATTTTGTTATCACCACAATGTGCTCGCCTTGTTGGGTGTTTCGTGTGAAATACATCGATAATGGGCGGGCTTGAGGCCCGAGGTGCGCTGCATTACTTTAAACGGACCTCTCATTCTTCATGTAAATGTTCCGAATAATGCACTTTAGCGCAATTAACGTTAAACAAGTGAAATTACCACCGAATCGCAATCAATTCGCGACTGGACACCGTTAGGACGGTTGCCGTAAGACACGCCAAGTGTAGGGGTATTAGATAGGGATAAGCTTTTAACGAGCGTACCACAGAACTATTTGTAGCAATAAACAGGTAATCTGATATAAAATACTCTTATGAATTACGTGTTTTTACATTACCGATATTTTACAGCTCTCATGACAACTTTATGGCAATCATTTCAATATTAACACGTTATCTGTAGATAAAACTTATATGTATAAGGACGTTTTAATTTCATAAGAAACGGGCTTAAGTGGCTATTTCATTTAGATTATATTATTTTTTTTTTTTCTCAAATGCAACCTATACATTAATAGAACAATGCAAACCTCGTAATTCATGTAGCACAACTTAAACAACACTTAACGGAATGATGGATCTTATTGTAAAATAAATATCTGGGTACCTTTAAGTTTAGATTAGTGTATCATTTAATATGAAAAATGTAGTTGCTTCAGAAAATAATCCTGCAATATGGCTGAAATTTCACACTGATTCTTTCATTATTAATTAATTACACATTTAATAATTAAATGTACATTGACAGTATATTTATTAAAAAGAGTTTTTAAAAAGCGAATTCGACGAAAAAAACACGAATAATATCATGAATTTATAACTCATGATTATGAACAGCAGGTGGAAATTTTATTATTGAGTATTTTTACATAAATGTGTAGGATGACTGTGGTTCATTTTTGACTCGTCACTCCCCTTCTCGGAGCACGTTGTTTAAGACCGCCGAAGGTTAATTCTCGACTTCAACACTGCGCTTTTATAATTATCCTTCAATTTATTATTAATGATTGTTTGTTTCCTTTATCTCTTGTAATATTTTCTTGTGAATAATTGCCGGGCTTACTTATGGTTGTATTCGTTACTTATTTAAACTTATAAGTCATAATTTTTCAAGTCTTCAATCATCTTCGTGAACGTCTGACTTCTGGGTGCGATTACTGAAATGTTATTTTCCATCACCAATGCTCATTGTCTTAATGCAATATATTGTATTTATGATATTTTGAGATACTCGTATTTCGTTTTAATTGGAAGAATTTGAAGAAAGAATTGCAAGAATTGACGTCCAATTACTTATACTTTGACAATGGTGAATAAAAAAACTGTTGTGATAATATTGGATATATTAAATTATACTATAAATAATATGAATACCACTAATTTTACTTTTAACAACAGAAATTATTCGTCATATACCGGGCAAAGTTGACTAAGCCTACATTAGAGCGATTCCTTTTCAGAAGCGATATCAAAATAAATAGTCAAATCATAGGTGGTAGTCGGTAGTGTGTACAAAAACGATTATACGATATTGGGTTTGATACAGAAACTCGCCGCGGGGTTTCTTAATATTAGCTGTTTATTTATAGTGAAAATAATAGGAAATACAAATAGAAAATAGAAAAAATATAGAGGAGCTACAATTAAAGTTTTAGAAAGAAAAATAGGAAGCGTAATAGAAACAAAAGAATTAATTAAATTAATGAAATAGTGAATAGTGACTTAAATTGTATTAAATATTTAAGTCATGAATTTATTAATGGTTATATTATTTTAAAAACAAAAAAAGGAAAAGAAGTAAAAAAAATGTATATAGTAATTTATGTAAGCAATATACATTTAAATAAAATGTTAAAATTTCTACACTCGTTTAATTCCTCCCATCGTTTAATAAAAAAATAATATGGTTAAATAGTTAATATTGTACATTATTTACGTCAGGTTACTTTGTATGTGGAATTTAATACAGCGTTTTTGCCGGAGCTCGAACCACATAAAGAATAATCTGTTCGCATAGTCCTCCCTTCATAAATCACATTCTGAACAAATACATATACTTAAATAAACACTCCACCTGCCGATGAAAATCGCTTTCATATCCCTTCATTCGATCTTACGCTATTAATCAAAAATATTGAAACGTACATTTTTGTGTACAATAATTGCGTTGCATTTTTATTTTATGAAGTCACTTTTTATGTGTCGCATATAAGGAATCGCGCAAAAAGCCTACGCCATATTAAGCCTTAGCGAACCTTGCAAATTAGTAGTACCAAATGAACCGTGTTGGAGCCGCCAATTGCGCAGTTGTGAGTATTATAGTCGAGTTGTAGATACGAAGCCATTTGAGCTAGGCGTGGTCACAAGAGACCTTAGAGAACGGATGTAGCAGCCTCGACCGTACCGACACTGCCACCATTCCAGATCAACGTTTGATGATAACCACATCTGAAATAAAAAATAACGCTTGAGTGAAAAGGTCACGCAGCGGCCGCTGTGCCGAAATTAAAGTCGAAAATAATAATCATTACGGTCACAATGCGCCCAACAGGTTCAGTATTTTGACAGCACCAAGTTTCGATTCTCGACTCGTTGCCGCTCACTCTCGGCCCTTTCGACGGCTTTTCTTTGCACCAAATAATTATAATACGATAATTTATGTCCAGTATCCGTGGTTTTGGTGAGATCGTATCGTTACGTTTTATAGCTTAATTTCATTCGCCGAAGAAGATGTGGGTACGTTCGCGCTGAGAGAAATAATGGTGATTTTGTGCTAATTGTTTATTTAAAGTCCAATGAAAACAATTTTGCCGGTTTTTATTTGGCTTGAACACATTTGTACTCTGTTAATGGTAGTCCAACGACGTTTATTTGCTTTTTCAATAACTAAAATAAAGTTAAATTCGCTTTTGTACAGGAGTTACATTGGTGTTATAGTTTCGTCATTAATTAGCGCGCCACGGTGAAACGCTTCAAGCATCCTATTAATGTTTTTTTGTTTTATCCTTATCAACTATGCTTTAGGATTAATAAATCATGACTCAATGATAGGAATTATAATTAATTTTATAAAGTATCCGCTTGGGCAGCCGGAAAGGTACCTACCGTCAACAGATCCGCAATGTTCAGGTGATCTGATTTAATATAATTAATGTGTAAGTTACCGCGAAGTAATCGCGGATATTTATTTGTCGCCGTGTCAAAGCCGTGCTGTAGATCATTACTCAGTTACAGATAAAACTGAATAATTCTGTTATACCCATATCTATTACTAATGGATAAACGTTAGCGGATTCAGCGCTATCAGTCCCAATTGCATAATTCTCTTTGTGTGTAGAGCACACTGCTTTATCACTGTTGCGAACTCTGCCTACCCTACTTACTGGTTATAAGCATTTCTAGTGGTATTCAATACGTCTAATTTGACTGCTATGCATGTATTTTAATATGATAAATGCGCCTTGCAACGAAACCGAGCGCGTATCAATTAGCCCCGCGCAACATTATATTTGCAAAGTCACCGATAAAACTTTGAATACGTAAGGGACTAGCTATAAAGGTGGGGTCCAATTAGTGGCATTGTAAGTGGGTCGGATTATTATAATATAGGTTCTTTACGGTCGTTAATGGTGCGGCAGAAGCAGGATACGTAATGAGCAACAATCGAATCTATCGATGTGCGGTTTGCATGGTGCGGGGTGCGGGCGGGGCGGGGGGCGCGAGGCGCGCGGGCGTGGTCGGCGCCGGCCGCTCTCCTTGACTCCAGCGTCAAGCATCGCATGATCTCTGCTTGTATGTAGCGTTCTAACGGATTTGATACTTTGAATTATTGGGTGAAAAATACTTTTGTTCATTTAAGGTATTCAAAATGTTATAAGCTGCTGTTTCAAACGAAAATTAGTGTAGCAATATTCGGTACAGTGAAGATAGTTACAGTTTTCTGATATTTGTAATGGATTAGTGAACTTCAAGTCTTAAAAGGAAGTTTGGTCTGCTTTCGCTTAATTTTTCTTAAAACAAACACCCACCTACTGGTATTTTAGTACGGAAAATACATAGACAAAATTCAATTCTTACTGTTGTCTACGTTTGGACACAGTCACGCAATCGTGATATGCATATGTGTGTACAGAATTTTCATGATACTTATCAATAACTTAGATATTATTATATATTTTTTAAATTTTTAAGTCAGATGGGTTAGGAAACTGAAAATAGTATATAACAACGATATAAAGGGAGGTATTAAAATATCAATTTCTTATACTCATATTCAGATTTATTTTTCTACTTATTGCCAAAAATAATATTGTCAGTTAATAGATGGAGCCACAATAAAAAATCAAAAACCATTTCAATTATGTGCAATAAAAAATGTTTAAATTAAATGATACATATGCTTCACAAATAGAGTAAATTCAGTTCAATTTCAGTAAATTAAATTTCTTGCAAAAGGCTAATCACGTTATATGATAAAGTCAGAAAGTATCAAGATATCACAGTCGCAGTACAAATGGAGTGAATGTGGCGACTGTGGCGGTGGACGGGCGCGGTGATAACGCGGCCCGCGCGCCGTTATCAACCGACTGTGGACTAATATCGTGCTCGAACCTGCATGCAACTGGGCCTTTGTGTAATATTGTGCTGCAGATAACATGGAGCACCGCTCGATGCAATTGCTTCCTGCATTACAATCAAATATTTCACCGATTGTTACACGCTGAGTTTAATTTTTTGCGTGTAATTTAAAAACCCTAAGGTGTTTTTATTGTCTGTTTTTAGTTTTTATTCTAAATTTGTAGAGCTGTACACTTACTTTGTTCTTCAACGTTTTTGCAGGTATCATGGTATGGTTTCAATTATGATGCAAATACATTTGTTTATTTATCAAAGTACTATAGTATTATTCCTAGTTTCTAATATAAATAAAACTCTACTAGAAGCTCAAAGAGAATAAATAATTTAAAAAGATCTCAGTACGTCACAAAAAATATAGTACGGTATAAATTTATTTTGTCCTATGTTCTTCGTCGTCGCTGTAGATCTAATTGCTTATAACAATTATGATGCTAGTATCTTTGTTTATTTATCGAAGTGCATATATTATACAGCTTTGTTGTGGATGTATTCAGTGTAGCGTGTAATAATTACAATATAACCTAGCTCTACAATTCGCAATCGTAAAATGTAGAGACTGACATCAACAAATATTGTTTATTTACGTAACAACGCTATCGACGTGTTTGTTAATTTTATTATTACGGCATTTGTCGGATTTAAAATATAAGCATCAAGGCATATCTGTTGACTGGTACCTGTTTTAAGCGTGGTAGAGTGTTGCTCGAACGACACTCGTTAGCGTCAATTGGTGGAATTTCTGTATTCAGGCTTTTCTGTATT